>JAOEGS010010012.1:26836-43027 GCA_025447755.1 Corythornis vintsioides
AACAATCTGTACATTGAATGTTTATGATACCTGAGGCAAAAAAAAAAAAAAAAAAAAAAGAAAAATAAGTAGGAATTAATATTTTGAAGACTCAAACCAGATTTGAAACATTTTAAGCTGTTAGAGGTTTTATTTGTTTAGGATTCTGAACTTTAGGGAACTTTTATAGGTTTTTGAAGGGAACTTGGTTTGGGAACTTATTGGGGAAATTTTGATAAATGTAAAGGACAATAAATACTAGAATTCCAGCGATTACATTCTGATGTATTCCATAGCAGTTGGACTTGCCAAATACAGTCTTCTTTGCAATTTCCCATGTAAATATTACTATAAGAGAAGCAGAATGCCTTAACTTGCTGTGGCCTTTTCTTTCAAATTGTGATCAAAATGTTGAGAGATTTCTCCATTCTTCTGAACATAATCTTAATGTTAATTTACTTATGCTATTTCAAAAATGAAAACAAGAAATAGTCTTCTGACCAGAGCAGTAACTATGTAATAGTGTAATAACATTCACCAAATTAAACTTCTATTAGCAGATATAACATCAATAACAGAAAGAAATATCTTTGTATCTTTTTTTTTTTTTTTTTTTTTTTTATATAAGCAGTGTTTTATTATTTCTGTTCAGAGAATTAAACATTTAGATTAAAGATCATCCACTAAATCATGTTAACAGTGGTAGTGTCCTTTTTCCTTTGTTGGTTTATCAGGATCTGTTATTTGATGAGTCACTATCTATTAGGACAGCTATGTGCTAAACAAAATGGAGCACTTCATAAAATAACATTTGCTACTGAGAATAAATCCAAACCTCAGATTTGTCTCTCAAACTCAGTATAAACAACTGTGCTCTGACCTTGAATGCAGGCAGATAATGACTTCAGTTTTATTACTATATCATATGTTCTTCATGAGCTATTACATCATTTTTCATTTTTACACTAATGTGTATTTCTCCTTTTGTCATACGTGTGAAAGTTACAAGATGGCTTAACTAATAAAGATTTTAATGAGGCAACCTATTTAGTACAACAGATAAACACATGCTTAATTCAAGTACTTAAAAAGCACATATCAAAATGTTTCCCTGAGTCAAGAGTACAGTCCTCATGAGACTAAATCAGGTTTGACACTGGGCTTTTTTCAGTCAAAAAGCAGTTTGGGTCTGTATATGCACTCATTATATTCATATGCTTCATATTCTTTCTCTTTCATATAGATAGAAAGTTCTGTTTTGATAGAGATAATACATTTAGGGATACATGTGTATATATATGATAACATAAAATGAATTTTCAAAGAATGTATGTTTCACTTTTAAATCCAATGTATTATTTCTTGATAGTTAGACATGACATTTTTTATTATTAATATGACATGCTAGACTTTCTTAATGTAGACTACCAGAGTACTCATGAGGCAGAAAAATGTTGGCATATGCAAGATCTGTTACACTTGTAACACCTGGAACTATAATATTTCCAGAAAATCCTTAAAGTTCTCTAGGAATTCATGGATCTGAAATCAATTCAAAAGTAAGCCAGCACTTTCTAGCCTTTTCTTGATTTTAAATCTTTTTCAGGTTTGATTTGTATTTCTAGTGACTCCTAGGTCTGGAATCCCCTTTGTTTTCCAGGAATTTTCTCACAGCTTCATAGTATTTTTTTCCCATGCTTTCTGGGAATTCCTTCTAATTTGTAGAGATTTTTCACAGATTTGCAGGCTCTCCTATACCTAGGACCTTTCTAGAAGTTTCCTGTGGCTTTCTAAGAATTCCTCATCCTAGCACCCTTCTAGGACTCTTCCCCCCATAGCTTTCTAGGAATATCCCCATCAGTTTTCTAGATATTTCCTGTTTTCTAGTAATCTTTCACACAGATTTCTAGAACTTTGCATTTTGATCGATTCTAGGATTTCTCATTAGCTTTCTAAGAGGTTCTCTGGCCCTTTCTAGGATATCTGGTCTTTTGTTTTCTTCTAAATTCTCTAACTGATGACTTTCTAGTATTTCCTGATGTTTTATGAGTGTTGTTGATTCTGTATCTTTCCCAGTCATTTTCCCTTAGCCTCCCAGGAAATTCTGGGTCTGGAGCCTTTGTAGAAATTTTCAGCAGATTGCAAACCTGCCACCCTGGTCACTGCAAAAGAAACATATTTCCCTTACCATATAAGTTGGACTCTATCCTTTGCTAGTAGGTACAAAATCTTAGAGTAGCTGTTAGTAATGTAACTCCTTACAATCAGAATGCCTGTCTGATAGAGACCTAAGCATTTGTGACATATTTTGTTAGTAAATAGAATATAATTTCTTCTGTGGCCACTGTGGCCCACAAAGACATAATTTTCTTCCTTACTTACATTTTGGGACTTTTGCCTGAAGTACTATTTTGCTGAAATACAATGCAAGTGCTTTAACTTGAAGCAGGCTCAGAATCTTTAACAATAAATTGGACTTGTTCTATCACCTTGAACAATTTCAAATCAGGAAAGGGCAGGAAGGAGTTTTCCTTCTAGTGGCAGGTTTGGGTTTTGGTTCTGTTTTTATTTTTTTTGTCTTCATCAAAAGTGTGCATCATAGCTGTTTCCTACCCCACTTAACCATTACAGTCTAGCAGCCTTTTAGCTACCATAGGATTGAAAGCCAATGACAGTATCTTCCATATTTCTGTGCCTGTTTCTGAATGATGATGTTTCAGTTGTTGTGACTTTTTTTTTTTTTTAATGAAGATCTTACGTGTATCAGAAGATTATTAGAAATGTTCTGTGGCATGTGTTGCATATTCAGAAGAAAAGACTGGACCATCAAGTTTTTACAACAGAAGCATATTGCATTATTCTTATACTAACTCTGCTTGTAATGTTAAGTCTACAGAAGAAAATGTAGAATCAACTCCTTCAAAATCACTATTTAAACTTCTATCTATATATGCACTTGTGTGTGCACATACATTTTGATTGTTGCTACAAACAGAAGCAGAGGTATAATTGCTTCTTCTCAGTTTGCCTGTCATCCAAAATGATGCAGAAAGTCACTTCTCAAAATTGTCTTTAACTGAACTATAAAAAGATGTCCAGAAGCTATATGTGTAGTTTTGCACATATTGCTGGTTTTCTGTTTAGAGAGCATATTGCTTCATACTTGTGGAAGTTATGCAGAGGAGGCCATATGAAGAGATGTAGTTCCAGATGTAAGATTACTTTTTTGAAGGGGAAAAAGCATGTATGACCAGAATTTTTGCCACAGTTTCTGGAAATTATGTAAAAGTAACATATACTGTAGACATCAGAGGCATATGATCTCCGTCTCTGAAAAGTACATGGGGAATTACTGATTAGAGAAGCTTGTTGGTCTGTGTAGGGATCAAAGGGACAAAATGGAGTCCATAACACACACCATTTTTTAATTATAAACTCCAATTAAGTGATGCAGAATAATCTTCAGCATTCCATCTGGCAGCTATGAGAAGAGAGCAAGAATAGCGGTTAACACCATTAATCAAGGCTTGAAGTAGACAGGCTTAAGTACTGCAGGCTTTGTTTATAAAAATTAGTTAGGACAGGGTTAGCCTTTGAATAACGTTCCAAAAACACTGCATGCAGCCCAAGAGACAGGAGCAACAGTTAACCCTTTACTCTTACATTAACTGTTTGACTGCTGGTATTTTCTAGACTACAGCCAGATGACCAGCATCCATTCATTTACTACTAGATGCTCCTATTACACATATTATACATGCCAAAGCATGGGAAAGACCAAAGACCTTTTTGGAATACCAATGCCAGACAGTAGAGGCAGCTTCTGAAAAAAAAGTCCTCCTCCACCTCTACTCTGCCTTAGTGAGACCACATCTGGAGTATTGTGTTCTGTTCTGTTCTGACCAGTTCAAGAGAGACAGGGAAATACTAGAGAGACTAAGAGAGTCTACAAAGATAATTAAGGGACTGGAACATCTCTCTTATGAGGAAAGGTTGAGAGCCCTGAGGCTGTTTAGCCTGGAGAAGACTGAGAGGGGATCTTATTAGTGTTTCAGATATCTGAAGGGTGGGACTCAAGTACAAGGGGACAGTCTCTGTTCAGTTGCCCTGTGATAGGACAAGAGGTAATGGTCACAAAATGAGACACAGGTAGTTCCACCTCAACATGAGGAAAAACTTATTTCCTGTGAGAGTTAAGGAGGATTGGAACAGGCTGCTTAGAGAGGTTGTGGAGTCTGCTCTAGAGACTTTTAAAACCCATCTGGTGATCCTGCTCTGGCAGTTGGGTTGGACTCAATGATCTCCACACGTCCCTTCCTACCTCTACTATTCAATGATTCTATGAATTTGGTCTTCATGTCGAAAGAGTGAAACAAAATACATTCTATTAAATTATTTTAACAAATGATAATGGAAATCACCAACCCACTTTCACATGTGACACTGTTATATAGCAGAGCATATGATAGGTATCATTTTACTTTGTTTTTGCTTGAAAGAGTAATAGAAAAATATTTATATTTGCAATGAGAAAATTCTAACCACTCCATACAAATAATATGTGAATATACAGAAATATATATGAAAGTGTAAAAGTAGAAAATATGTATATTGAGCATAATGATTGGCTTAATTAACATGTAATGCAGAAGGAAATCCTTGATATCCCTGTACCAGAAGGACTTTATCCTATTATACTAGTCTGTGGTCAGTCTTTACCAGTACAAAAGAAACCCCACTACTATTCCAACCCAACATTGTAAAATACACATTATAATATAATAATTATACTAAAACCTAGGGGCTGGGAGTAGAAAACAAGATTGTCTTCTTTTCTGATTCAGAAGGCTGTTTTCTGGAATTTACAGGTAGAGCTAGGAAAGGCATTTGATAACACTATTCTTGAAAACTATTGTTTCAGTACATCAGAATTTTTTTGAGTTTTAGTAGTAAATTATTTCAGTAAAAACCTCTGTAAAAAAAAATCTAATTATAAGATTAAAAAAAAACCTTTCCATTTTTAGTGATTTCCAAGTTTAAAACAGATTTAAAACTAAATATAAAACCCTAAAAAATTCATATATTCCAAAAACTTAGTTCAGGTAAATGTCCAATATGTTGAATATTTTTTTCCAAGCTTACCATTGAACTGATAGAAAAAGAATCCTATATTTGCAAAATTAATTATTTTTGATATTTTAAAGTTTATGTTAGAATTCAGAAAGAGAGGTTCCTTTAATACAAGGGGAAGCAGCATCAGTCCCTTTAGTGGGGAGGGATTTTTTTTTTTTTTCTTTTATGTGACTTGTTCTTCTCTGGTTTGGGTTTTTTTACTATTTTAAAATTCTCAGAACTTCTGCTTCTAGACAGAAATTTAGAAGTGACAAATATCTACCTGGTAAGCATTCAGATTAAGCAATTAAGAATTTAGGCATCAAAAAATTCCTTTGGGAAACTACTTCTAATATGTTGCTTCCCAATATTTGCATAAATCCATTCAGAGTTTCTATCTGCATTAATTACCTCTGCTTTATTTGATAGAGCTTTTAATTATACATAGTAAAACAGTCCAAAAGTTTCAGGCACACTTTTACAAAACATCTCTCTCATCTCTGAAAATCATGGTTTCACTACATGAAGCTATGCAGATAACTTAAAATTGATTTCTAGATATCAATAGTAAAAATACAGTTTTATTATTCTCTTTTATTCTGTTGAGAAGACAGGTTTGGCTAGTAGATATTAAACACCATTTTAGGTAATGGACACTAACAGCTAGGTAAACATAAACACTATCTAAACTATTTACAATAGGTTACAGATTATATTTTATGCCCTCTTCTGACATATTGGTTAAGTCTGGTAAAAGGTATCCACAGAAGATGCAGGATTGTGGTAAGAAATAAGTTTGAGGTCACTGTCTTATTTTGGCTTCCAAAAGAAAGTAATTGGATTCATTTAAGCTCTGTTAATGCAATGGTATAGTTTAAAATACTGCTATATATTACATGTCCTTACAGTTGCTTATCACATTGAAATATGGCCATCAGGATATAGCCACAACTGATTCTGAATTTCTACAAAAAGAAGTAAGGAGATAATTTGGACTTGCTGAAATCAATGCATATATATGTTGCCGCAAACATCTGGATTTTTGAGAATTTTAGGGACTAAAAGTAAATTATATTAAGCTCCTGAGTAAATGCACAGACCATTAAGGGGATGACTTGATGCCAGAAAAATGAGAGAGTTCATCTGAGGGTAAAATGTCTTTCTTTAATTCCTTCCTTTTTCTTGACTTTTGACAGGTGCAATGTCACTATTTCACTATTTAAAAACTTAAACAGGCAGAAACAATAGGTCCAAGATTATTGTTGCTAGCTAAATCTGTATTATTTTTCCAAACTACATTTATTTTTTTGAGTCATTCCAGTTTTATGAATTGTGAGTAATTCTTATGAATGTTTTAAATTCAAGCTTTTCTATTTTTTATAAAAGAAAAATAATGCAGAATTCTTCATTGTTTCTGGTTTGTATTGAGCACAGCTAGGCTGTGACATTAAGTCATTGCTGTCTGACATCTGCTCTACTGCCTCTGCATAGTAATTCTTCATTTCCACTTACCTAATTTCCAAAGTAAACATCACAATAGTTGCCTCTCTTCCGGTATTCTCAATACCGAGAAAAAGTATTTTGAGCATTATTCAGTCTCATATTATGTATTTGAGCTGAAAAAACATTTATATGTATCTCACATTGAAGTATGCAGTCAAGAGCTGAGATTCTGAGGAAACAATACAGAGCCAGATCTACATTTTAAAGATTTCTGTCCCAGATAATAATTATTTTTGTCCAAGAAATATGACGATAATAATTTTCAGCACTTTTGGAAATTTAGGTTTTACTCCAGATGCACAGAGACTCCGAAAGCATGGTTCATTACTGTGCAGCACCTATTTATATTACACCCTTCTGATGATGGGACAATCTATGGTCTGATTCATGAATTCATTCAGTTACAGGACTAGAGAAGTTCATGCTTTAAGGCTTTAATTTCAATTGTCACTGCTAATAAACCACTTCCAATCCTCTCTTTCAAGTAAACCCGAATGCATGTAACCCTTACTACAGATAACACAGCCTGTCAAAGTGGGAATGCAGGTTATCTATGAAAACACACGAGGACTGCAATGGTGATGTGATCCTATAATGGATAGAGCTGGAAGATTTAATCTCCCCCTCATCATCATGTCAACCGTTGCCTCACTATAGCACTTAGTGCACTTGCAGAGTAAGTTGGGAAGAAGAAGGAAAGCTGTTTCACCATATGTTTTTGGAACTGAATCAACTACAATAGGAAAAATGTGGTGGGTTTTTTTTTCTAAGAAAAACAGCACAATGTCTCAGAAATATGTAAATGATTGGTAAGTAAGAGTTTCTCCACCATTTTTGGTTTAAATATTTTAAACGTTTTTGTAGGAACAACTTCTGTAAAAATTGATGGCAATTCAGTAATTGTCTTTCACTTTTCTTCTTTCCTGGAAACACAAACCAATTTTTTTAATGTGTTTGTTCAGATAGAACAATTATTCTTTAAACAATATGCTCACCTGCTCAGGGTTAGATGCATATGGTAACAGTGTGATTTAACAGAAAGAAGTCAGCTGCTATGCCTTAGCAGCAGAATTCTTTTAGTTTGATGCTTTTATGGGGCTTTCCATTAAATTAAATATTCTTCAATAATATCTCTTCAAAAGCAACAGATAATCCTTAATGAAAAGTTTTTTTTTTCTTAGGGTCAGTTAGTCAAAACATATTGATCTCCCATTAAAGGCAAGTATCTATTTTGAATTACTGTTATCTCCTCAAAGATGCTCCACTCCCTTAATCATCTTGGTGGCCCAGTGCTGGACTCTCTCCAGCAACTCTCTGTCCCTTCTTGAACTGGGGTGCCCAGAACTGGGCACCGTATTCCAGGTAGGGCCTCACCACTGCAGAGTAGAGGGAGAGGAGAACCTCCCTCAGCCTGCTGGCCACAGTCTTTTTAATGCATCCCAGGATGCCTTCTTGGCCTCAAGGGCACATTGTTGGCTCACAGTCATCCTCTTGTCCAACAGGACCCCTAGGTCTTTTTCCCCAGAGCTACTCTCCCACAGATCAGCTGCCAGCCTATATATATATTATAACCATTTCAAGACATAGCTGCAGAGTTTCACTTAACTACCTTGAATAGTAGCTGAAATTCTCAGACTGGATCTTATCAAGAGACAGACTGCAAATTATTGCACAATCAAGTAACAGTTTCATTTGAGAGATGGTAATTAGCAGGGAAGTACTATGTATTTCAGCAAATCTTTATACATTTCTACCACACTCCCAGTCTATGCATGAATGATTTGTACAGTACCCTACCAAGCAGCCCAACCAATTTAGCTTGCTAATATGCAAAATATTTTCAATTGACATTCCAGGTGGATTAAACCATCAATACTCTCAGCACATACAAACAGAAATATTAGAGGATTAAAACCATGTTTGGTCACTGTACAAAAGATATGTTCTACTGTGTGTTCATTTTGTAGGAAATCATCTTAGTTGTAAATGAAACAAAGAAATGCAAAAGATGCAGAGAAACTACTAAACAACCAATAAAAGATTCTTTCCATAGAAAGAATCAGCATTGAGTCTTTGTGGATGCTAAAATAACTACTGCTTGGAATTTTCCTTATCGTGGGATCACGAAGATTTCCACCAGCTGTGTGACCTTGGTGGCGGCTGTTTGTTAAGCAATAGAAAGATGTTTTGATTATGGGTGTTGTGACACCTCAACCAATCACCCCAGGGGGTGGCTGGCTTCTTGTCCAATTGTCTGGAGGTAAAAGGGTATAAGAAGAGCTGTAAATTAATAAATAAAGGCTTCTTGGCATCTACGTGAAGAAAGTCTTCTCACTCTTTCTCCTCCTCCGGCTACTACCAGATAAGCAACAAGTCTTTCAGTATTAAGTCAATTAGTTTATTACCTCAGTCCTGCCACCTTATTTTCATAGGCAGTGCATGTTTCTATTTATTATTGTTTTTCTCATATCTCTACTAAATTTCTGTGTGAGCTTTAATGTTCACATTGTGACTGTTGTAGTCACCTATTCAGAATTAAATAAAATTCTTCCCGTGAAGTAGTAGCCTTGACTGTTGAGGAGAAAGAACAGTTCTTGGCAGACAGCTAGTCCATGGATAAATTCCATTCTCAAAATCCTATTATCTTAAAATTACTCTTTACATGTAAATGAAGGCTTACAAGACAGAAATGCTTTACACTTTCCTGTTTGCCTGAAAGCAAACATTGTAGTAGAGCCTACTAAAAAGCCAGCATATTCATTACATATAAATGTTTAAAATATGGAGCAATAAAACCTCCATCTAAAATTAGAAATAAATGGAGATTTTCACTTCAATTATATAGACTCTTTTGCCAACTTCTAAAATAAATTAAGCAGAAATTCTTATGGGTATGGAAAGAGATTTAAATATAAATTGATTCTAGGTAACTATTTAAAGGAAAGATACAGCTGTCAAATCATGTGGTCCTTGTTATATAAGTGCATAAAACACTGCAGTCAAAGAGAGGACAATTCAAGAAGTGCCATACTAAATGTTCAAAGTTGAATAGTTGTGGAAAAAAAAATATTTCTATGTAGGATTAGAAATATGAACAGATGCATAGATTGAGAAAGGATGGATTTAATGTGCTTGGAAACTACCCTAGCACCATCACTGTAAACCTCTGTGGAGCCTGAATAACTCTGTTCTAGGTCACTCCATCTACATTGCTCAGGCTCAAACTTACCTGTTTCAGAAACTTATCCTTCTGAACAAGTAGAACAAGGTATATCACAACTTGGATGATTTTTGATCTTTTGGTCCACATGTGATTTAAATTATGTTCTGACTGCACTGGAACAGGGCCCTCACACAGACAGATATACCTGTGACATACTGTGGATATATAGAGCATGCTGAGGCTGTGAGGAGATGAGAAACTCCATGTACATCTAAAGCACAAATTAATATGAAGCAATAGCAGGTGAGTTATTTTTTCCAATAGCAATAAAAGTTCTTGCAGGAAAATGCTTAATAAAAGTGACTTAATAAAAATATATGCCTAATTTCTTTATTGAAGAACATCACAATAATTATCACAGTAATTTATTTTCCTATACCATAATTACTTTTTTTAATTAAATGTTCCTACATGATGATTAGTTTTGATCAGAAGCAACTCTTCTGTTTTAGCCTTTTTGCATAAGAAGACTACCTGAAATATTTTGCTGTTCTGTAAGAGTAGAAGAACATATTGTAAGATTGTTTCACAGGTTACAGGCAACTCCTCCTCTGTACCTCAAAACAATTCAGTGAAGTGCCTCATAGCAGAAAACTTGTTTCTGCTTCCGTATTCATGTGTATAAAAAGTGTATCTGAAACTGGAGGGAAAATGGCAAATCTGTTATTCCTAAAATTCAAGTTTAGTGCCTAATGCTAAAATTCATGTGGATGAGCATTTCTCTTGTCTATAATCAAATATTTACAAGTTTTGGCAAGCAGATTAGAAGACAATGGGGATTTTGTGTTTTGTTGGGTTTTTTTGTTTGCCTGTTTATTTTATATTTTATTATAATATTTTACCCTTTAATTACAATTAAAATGTATTATCTGAACAAGCTATTGAGGAGAAATAGAAAAAAATGGAGAGTGATCTGAGAAAAGAAAAATTCTCTAAGACTAAATTGCGGAAATTTACAAAAAGCAGTTACATAGATCTGCAAAATAGATTTACCACAAGCAGTGCTTGTACACACCAGAACATAATTTGACAGTTCAGACATAGGTTCAAATGGATTAATGTTATTTTTGATATTTTCTATAAATATGAAATAAAAGTATTTGTATGTTGCTACTATTTTACTATACTATTTTTTTACTCTTTACTTCATTACCCTGTTTCTTCCTGTGTTTATGTTGTTCTTGTATTTGGATTGCAGTAGTATCAGGAGCTCAAAGCTGAGACAGAGCCCTACTGTGATAATTACTTTGCAAATGAAAAAACATCAGATGGTACGGTTTCTGCTCCAAACAGCATGCCTGAGAGGCCAGGGACCTTTAAGGGAGTCGTATTGATCCCATAGCAATGTTGTGCCAAAGATGGTGAAGCAGGACTGGATTCAGACTTGGGCATCATTCAGAGCAGTAAGGTATTGTCCACCCTGATAGTACCCATAGAATATATGTATAGATAAGCATGACTTATCCTTTCATTTTCTTCTTACATTTCTGCATAGCAGTAAATTACTTCCAGCCTACATACTTGCAAACCCTTGTTTCAACCAAAACTGTCAATTTAACTAAGCCTCTGGTCATACTACATTTTTCTTACCTACTTTGCTCTTCAGAGCAGAAGTATATGTGTACATAGGATTTACCAAGGAGTAATCATGCTTGACTAATCTGGTAGTCTTCAATGATGTTGTGACTGAATGGATAGATGCAGGGAGACCAAAGGATATAGTCTACCTTGATCTTAGCAAGGCTTTTGACACAGTCATAACATCCTTGTGAGCAAGCTCAGGAATTGTGGGATAGAATAATAGACAGTGTGATGGATTAAGAACTGGCTACACAATGGAGCCCAAAGAGTGGTGATCAGTGTTGTAGAATCCAACTGAAAAACCTGTTACTAGTGGAGTCCCCCAGGAATCAGTGCTGGGTCCAGTCCTGTTCAACATCTTTATCAATGACCTTGATGACAGGACAGAGTGTCTTCTCAGCAAGTTCGCTGATGACGTGAAACTGAGAGGATTGGCTGATTCACCTGAAGGCTGTGTGGCCATTCAGCACTATTTGGACAGACTGGAGAACTAGGCAAAGAGGAACATAATGATGTTTAATATGACCAAGTTCAGAGTCCTGTACCTGGGAAGGAACAATAAAATGTACCAATACAGGTTAGGAGGTGATCTGCTAGAGAGTTGGTCCATGGAGAAGGACCTTGAAGTCCTGATAAACAAGGAGTTATCCATGGGACAACAATGTGCCCTTGTGGCCAAGAAGGCCAATGTTACCCTGGGGTGCATTTGAGAAGAGTGTGTCCAGCAGACTGAGGGAGGTTCTCCTCCCCCTCCACTTCACCCAAGTGAGACTTTATCTGGGGTATTGTGCCCAGTTCTGGGCTCCCCAGTTCAAGAACAACAGAGATCTACTTGAGAAAGTCCAATGGAGGCTTGTGAGGGACTGGAGCACCTGCCTTATGAGGAAAAGCTGAAAGACCTGTGGCTTTTTAGTCTGGAGTAGAGAAGACTGAGAAGGAATCTAATTAATGTCTATAAATAGATGAGGGCTAGGCTCCAAAAAGGCAGGGAAAACCTCTTTTCACTTGTGCCCTGTGATGAGGGGCAATGGATTCAAGCTCGAGCACAGGAAGTTCCACCTCATTAGATTTGTAAGATTTGTGGACCATTGGAATAGACTTGCCAGAGAAGTTGTTGAGTCTCCTTCTCTGGAGACTTTCAAGACCTGTCTTGAAAGTAATTTCTGTGTGATGTGCCCTAGTTTTGGTCCTGCTCTGGCAGGAGGGGAGGTGGACTCGATGATCTTCAGAGGTCCCTTCCATCCCCCAACATTCTGTGATAGGTCAACTCACACCTACATGCCTGTGTTTAAGCATCCAAATTGATACAGAGGCTTTTAGATTACTACCTCACTTAAACAGTTTGCTTACTTTTTATATTAATTTCCAACTTGATACTTAATACAGTAATAATAATCACTCTGACCTTGATGTAGCCTGTATTTGTTTGGCAAAAACTGAACCTTTAAAACTATCAAAAAAGCCTCACATTGCTACAACTGTGAAGCAGCTGAAGCAGAATAACTACATATAGCCTTTGGTCAGGCTTAGCTATAGCACACCATACCAGCCCAGAACAGATCACACTGTCCTCCCATTTGTCTTGATCTCTTGGTGTTATACTGCATAGATTTCTAAATGTGCATGAAACAACCTGAAGCTTGGGGAGGTGGGGTGGGGGAATGAAAAATATGTAAGAGCAGAGGTGATGGATTTTAAACAGAACAACTGTTATGCCTAGGTGGTTAGTGAACTAGGTTGACCTTTTTTGATAAAAGGTAGCAGGTTAACAAGACGAAAACAAGCCAATCCAGGATATACCAAAAACAACGATTTTTTTAATTTAAAGATTCACATGGTGAAATAAGCACTTAAAGGAGTAACATAATTTAGAATAAGTGTCATGCTAAAGGGCATGTTTCTGCATGACTTCCTTTAATAGCTACAGTCTACAGCCCAATTCAGCCTTTCTCATTGCAGTGTGAGCATTTTTATAGTCATATATTGTGCTATTTTATTTTTTGCTATAGTAAAAACATTATTTTATTTTTTTTTTACTTTTGAATGGAAACATATGTTAATATAAAAGGAAAAACTGTAATTAATACATTTGAGTAGAAAATTTCAAAGAGCTGAAGCTATTTTAAAACAAAGGGTAAACTGTTGTCCATTTTTAAAAATATAGATCACTGTATCATAGTATAACTAATCAAAAGTATTTTTTGAGATGTATATTTACTAATTATGATATGCATATATCTAAACTAAGTTAGTATTTCAGTAAGACTCATGAAAGCAAGAAGTAAACTGGACCTTTTCAGAAATCCTCAAATGACTGACCTCTGTGGACTTTGCTCAGGACCACGCAGCCTTGGCATGTTCTTGGATTGCAAAAACAGATTGCAAACAACAGGTAGTTGTCCGAACTACCTATTTATGACTAGTGGTGAGTGGCTAGAATAAAAGTTTTTTGAGCCAATTAAGTGAAATAGTAAATTTCATGTATAGATGTGCATGAGCCTCAAGTAGAATATTGCATCCCAAATTAATGTAACTTTTATATTAAATAAGAATAATTATTCATATAATAATTAAATAATGCCTCTTGTTTGTATCTGACTTAAAAATATTTATCATTCAGCTTATATAGAAACAAAATATTTTGGTTTCATGTAAGAAGCATATGAACTTCATAAATTCTTCCCTTAGGATATGATGCACTTCAGAAGTGATAAATGAATGTTAAGTGAATATTAAAAAAAGCCTCAGGGTATTTTCATGAAAATTTGGACTTAAATGAAGATAAAGCAACATATGAAACACCTATCCATTACCAGAGAGCATTTGCTGATATGTGTAAGCCTGTTTAATTTTGGTTGAAATAATATGGTGTTATTGAGATACTTTGCTTAAAAGGAGTAACACTAAAATAGAATGTCAACTTGTGCCACAGGTCAACCCTCAAGGGTCATGTAATATCTGCTGAAAAATTTGGAGACCTCTATTATCTATGACCACTTTCACTGTATGTTTGAGGCAACATTTCTGGTTAGTTCTCTCAATCATCAGCATCTCTAATACTTTGTGATAGGTTCAGCTACTTTATAGTTTAATGTTGAGGGGGTTGAATTCATACAGGTCTGTTTATAAGTACAGAGAGAATGGACAGGATTAAGTTACTTCTGACTTACTCCATGATATCAAGTCTAAAAATTGTGACACTACTCTACAGATATGAAAATGCACAAGTCTCATTGCGTGCAATTTTCCCCATGCATATGTGTGAGAAGGGAGAAAACTAAGTACATTTATTGACAAAACATACTAGCTCTGCAACATGTCCTCTAACCTGAAGAAGACTGGACACAAATTGAATGAGAGGCTTGGTAAAGGGTCTGTGGTTGAGAATGGGGGGCTTCATACTGTGGAATAATTACCACTCTGGTACTCTTCTCACTGAAGACAGGGAAAAATTTCACAACTCACAGGTCTGTTTCCAAAAAACATTGTATGTTTTGTACAGAAATCTAAGATGTTTTAAGGCATATGGCATGACTCCCATTTACTGTTTCTGGGTTTCAGTGCATATCCAAAGTTTTTCAATCATGGTATAGTATAGTTCTTGGAAAAGTTAGAAATACCTGTATTGTACGTTCATTAATGTTTAGTTTTCTATCAGATGTGACATAAAGTGTTGCAGCTATTGTGACTGAAAAAAACCCCACAGAAAAGTAGTGGGAAACCTCAATGTGGTTTCATCCTTTATTATGATATGCAAACTGAGGATCTGAAGCTGTGGTATACTTCCTAGTTATAACACATCACTTAGTCTAAGTCTTTAGCATTAGAGATGTTGTGAAAGAAGTTAAATTATTATGTATTAACATATACATAATAGTATAGTAAATATTCTACTATATGTATAGTTACTATATGCTTATTACTGTTACTGTATTATTATTCTATATTCCTCTACAAAAAAACTCATTACAGAAAAAATGTGTTGGCTTGAGCATAGGTTGTGACTCACAGAAGATGCCTCTCCTCTCTTATGCTTTGAGCTAATAGAAAGTTTATTTCTACTATCTCACTGTCCCACCTCACCCGTGGGAACATCTGAGAGCATCAGAAGTAATATATAACATAAGCCTGGAGTCATCTAAACTGCTCTTTCAACACACCAGATAAGATTCATATTCTGATTTTTCAAAAGTATATTACACCTTTTATTTATCTTTTCTTGAGCAGTAAGATAAGTTAAAAAAGAAAAAATATTATTGATTCTATTTAATTGCAGCAGGGATAAGCATTTTGGATTGGGTCTAGACCTCATAGTGGTGTTCTTTGAGATAAGACCTTTGATTTCTGGAATTAAACAGATATTTTATAGGATATGTTATTTCCACTAGATTTATATTTCCTATCTAGTCTACTTAGAGTTTATATCTAAATGATAGGTTAAGTCATTTAGCATGGAATATTATATTCAAGTTGATTCCATGATTCCTGGGACACATTTTTTATTTTCTATATGCTTTTAAATAATACCCAAGACCCAAAAGACTAGCAGCATAGGTTGCATACAAAATGAACGAAAATAATTATTTTTAATAATGTGCTTTTGTTATTTGAGCATCTATCCAAGCTAGTTTGAAGTTTTTGAAATTCACAGCATAAGTTTTAAATGCAATATACTTTGCATTCATTCTGTGGACAACAGGCTGTACAAAATTATTTTTATTTTTGTAAATTATCTATCATCCAGCAAACTATCTACAATTAATATTCAAACTGTCACTGAACCGCTAATGTGT
>JAOEGS010010012.1:59381-75872 GCA_025447755.1 Corythornis vintsioides
GTTTTAAAACCAGGGCCGGAAAAGCCAGGCAAGGGGGAGGCCCTTTTTAAATGTTTTACATTTACCCGGGCGTTAAAGGCCCCGGGGGATTATGGGGTTTTTGTTTTTTTTGGGTTTTTTTTTTTTTTTTTTTTTTTTTTTTTTTTTTTGGTAATTCAGGGAGAGCTAATTCAAACATTTCAAAACAACAGTCTAAATTTTACTATTGGGATTAACATTTAAAATCTTCAACAATGTGAAGTGCATTTCTGTGGACATGTGTTAACTGTAGACTTGGAACATATTTTATTTTTAATTAATCCTTTGTTCAGAGGATTCTACATATTCTACTAGTTCACTTCCCAGGTTGTTGAGTAATTTTGTGGAGGTTTTCTTTATCTGCTTTCAATAATGGTTTTCCCACTGGAAATACCTTTTTTTTTTTTTCTTTCTCTAATATTTATTTCTTTATTTATTTTATGCCTTAAAATAATTGTACCAAACTGCTTTTTATCATATTTGGCTTTTGAATTTTCAGGCTCTATTCAATAATTCATAATCAAGTGACTAAAAGACGGTGTATCATGTGAGTGTGTGGTGAGGTTATGTGGTGGAATTTAGGTATACCATCAGGGAGAAATCAATGTTTATCATGATCTTTTCTCAGTGTGAAATGGACTGAGAAAGGATGTTATGTAGCATGAAATAATGTTGAATGACCTTGAAAGAATTTAGAAGGTAATCATGAGCATTCTGTCTGAGCCTGCAGATTTATTATAGTGCAAAGATGCTGTGAGTTCACCTCTTACACTACTACGCAAACAGAGGATTTATAATGGACATCTGTGTCCACTGATTAAAAGCTCCATCCCCAGAGTGTGGTGAACACCTCATGATTTACAAATAGGAAAACCATGAATGACCTGTTAAAGACATTCCTCATGCTTGGAATTAATTTAATATTATGGAGTTTAGAATGTGGCTTCTTTCTTAGTGATGTAGAGAATGATTAAATCCTTATTAAATCCATTGTATATTTTTATTTATACTTTCTGCTTCTGAGTTTCTGATTATTCTGGAAGCTTTGCATAAAAAAGAGACTTAGTAGCAAGTCTTGCTATTTTACGGGGCTATGTGAGCCTTATGAATTTGTTATTTGTCCAGCCACCACAGAACAAATGTTTATCACTCAGTTATCCTCATTCCAGTCACAGTTTCTACATGTCCTTAAAATTCCATCCTATACCTCTGTCCAAGAAAAATAGTTTTTTATAAAGATTAAATTGGAAGATCATGTGCATCATTGCTAAATAAACTCAAGGCGAGTACATAGGAAGGTCACATGAGGATGAAACTAATTTTGAAAAATACAAGCTGGCTGTGTTCACAGTGATAGTACAGAACAGTATGACACATTTCATTCTACTCTACAATATTTTCAGATAGCTTGGAAAGCTGCAATTGAGTGTCACTACTGGATGTTTTCAAAATGTCTGAACACACTATATACAAGGTTCCTCTGTATTTGGAAAGAGCCAGAAGAATCTATTCTTGCACTTTTCATTAGATGAAATATAATTAACCTCAGCACTTCTGTTTCTTCAGGTTCATTTTCCTGTCACTTAATTTTTATTTTTCCTAATTGTTAATGATGTCAGTTTGATGATTTTCAGTTGCCATCATGCACTCATCTGCCTGCATATCCCATTCTGCAAGTCTTTACTTAATGTTAATTTATAAATATGGTGCTTAATGTCAGCTATTGATCAAAAATGAACTGATAAGTGGACAAATCAGTGTGACAGGTAATGTGCTAGTTTCCAACATTTTCATTGTTCTCATAGATGGTAATTAGCCCATGGTTGTCTCAATGGATACCAATAATATCATATAACATTTTTGCCTGCTTTTTCATAACAAGAAACTGCCTCAAAATGCAGTTCTTTCTTGTCATCATTCACCATTAACTCTCAGGTACTGCATGCTATTGTATGAGTTGGAACAGCTTAGAAGTAGATAGCTATTTTCAACACAAATATATTAAAAATATTTCAGGTATTTGTAAAATCTTCTGATAAAGAGCACTTTCTAAGTTCACACTTAAAATAGAAGAATTAAAAATCATGAATTTCAATGGTAAATCTTGATTGCATATAGTTGTTTGTCAGCTATTATGATGTTACATGTTTTATTAGGGAAACTACATTATTTTATATTTCATTGTGTGAGTCAGAATAGATTTCTCTCTTAAATAGATTTCTCTCTATGAAGAAATGCTGTAGTATTAAGGCTAAGGAAACAGTTTAACTTTTAACTTTTTTCCACGCTAGGAAACATTACATTATTTTTTTTAATTAATTTTTAAGGTGAGTGCTTTACCTGCATATATACATTGCAGAAAAGTAGAAGAATGAAATTTTATTCCTTTTACCTGTCAAACATTAACATTTTTTTTGGCTGTTCTACATTGCAGTAAGAGGAAAAAACAGTAGCTTACTATTTTTTTGTGTCTGAAATTTATTTATCTGAATTTATTTCTCTGAATTTATCTGTTGGATTGCAATCTTTTCAGATGCTTGTTTCAGAGACCTAGGTTGAGTCATCTGGACCATTTTTTCATAATCACCAACTTTGATGTACTGCATTTAAAAACACGTAAGTAGCCTGAAGTGATAGCGATCAAAATTATTGGACACTTCTGAAAATTTGTGACTAAGCTGTAGTGTCTAAGAAGGACCATTCACAGCAGTTTCTTGTTAAGAGTGTATAAATGGCAGGGGACTTAACTGTGTCCTCAGTCAGAGGAGGGCATATAGTTCACAACCATAAGGAGCAGCCCCTGAAGAGAAGTCTTCTTTCCCAGCCATTGCTTTCCCTAATAGGTTAACTATGGAACCATTTAATTTTAGGACTAAATGCAAGTATTTCTCCTTTCTTTCTGTGGTGACATGCTGTGATTCACACTTGTGTCTGGATGCACGTTTACTCCTTTTCATTCTGGTTGTTCTGCATGGCAAAATTATGACATTTCCATTATATTAACCATCTTCCTCATCCCAGTGATTTCAGTTGAAGTGATTTAGTTTTTGATGTCATAATGATACAGCACTATGCAGCTTTCATGCAGGTGAATTTGCATTACCACCAAACATTTCCAGTGAAAATTCCTCATGAAGTACACATTTCAATTAATGCTTCTGATTCTTGATCAGAAGAACGTAAAAACTTTTATATTCTGAACTTGTGTTGAATAGCTAACAAGTAATTCTACTACAGCTCCATTATATTTTTTAAAATTACCTGCACTACAGAATCATAGACTTACAAATATCTTCTAAACTTTCTATTGACTAATATTGTTTTCTGTCATCACAATTGCACCATGAAATATAAAAGTTCAATTTCCTCTTCATTTCCTTTTAATAAAACTTCTGTTCATTTCATTTCAGTTTCGAAAAGAGATTGAATCTAAATTACTTTGACTTCTTCTGGCCTAACTTTGGTGAATGTTTTGAGAGAGATTCTGAAACCCTTTTAAAACCCACCACAGAGATTAAGGGCTGTATTCTAGGTGTTTTGTACTTACATCTCACCTCTCTTTCAATATAACACTTTTTCATTTAGAAATGACAGTATTGATTCCAGAATATTGTTACAAAAAGCATAAATATTGTGCCCACTGCCATAGCTGCTGTTTAAAAGTCAATATTTATGAATAGCAATTTTTTATTCAAACAGTAGGCAACGGACTTAACTGCAGAAATAAATTTGCCAGATTATTTTTCAGCAGAAGCCATTTTACTTTATGGTACTTATGCAGCCTTTCCTAATTTGTGTAGCTAGCATTTGAAAGGATGAGAACAGTATGATCTTTATTATTGTACCTACCAGTGGCCTATTAATGATCAAGTTAATGCAATTAAACCAAGGGAAAAAATAAACTGGCTGCATCAAATGCAGATTTCACAGGCTGGCTCTCCATGCAAGCTGTATCATTTTTTCTTGTGATTTTCTTGGATAACATTAAAGCTTTTTCCTAAAATTAAAGCAGTGACTGAGAGTAAACTCATTTTATATATTAATTTCTTAGGCTTGTGGATCATCAACTGTGTCTGTCCCCTGAAGTTAGAAGTTTCTGAGCTGAATAACTTCTTCCAACACAATAAATTAGAAGACAAGCCAAATGACACTGGATATATTGGTCATTTCCTTCAGCTAACATTAAAGTGTGTGATGAATGCTGTGTAATTGATGGGATTTTTTGCTTAAACCTTTCTGACCAAAATATATTATTTACAAGTATTTTAGAAAATGAATAAAATGAAATAAATAAGTTGTTGTTTCAGTGTGCATAATTTCATACACACATGCATCTGTATTGGTGATGCAATATATATATTTGGAAAATAAGTTGGGTTTTTTTTTTTTCCAGCCTTTGTTGTAAAATTAATAAACAGTGTAATGCAGACACTTTATGTCCCTGCCATTCTGGAAGTGATCTTTCATCAGCTGAGACTGCATGGTGCAGCTGATAATAATTCTCTATTCATAAGTGCTCTTTGGGTAAATCACAGTTCTCTAATTTTTCTAGGCAGGATAAATGGTTTTGTTTGTATAGAAGTTCAGTATCTGAAGAGCCAGCTTTTGTGTGTGCATCATGGAGCACTGTCACTGTAGACCACAGATTCTTTTGAATTACTTCAAAATGTGAAGCTAAGGCTGAAATTTTGTGGATCAACTTACCTCCATGTGTCAATAAGGCTGAATCTGAAAGTGACACCAAAAGATTCTTTACTGCAACCAATCCACCTACATTTACAATGGTGTACAGCATAAGATGTCTAGAATTAATATTCCAATGGGAAGATGTGAACACAGGATTTTGACAAATATTTCTCATTCCCTCCATTAAATTGATAATGAGTTTGAATTCTGCAGAAATCATGTAATGTAATGTGTTTGCCTTTTCAGTTAAGAGTGGCAACTGCTCTGAAATAATTTACTGTCCTAACTATTGATTTGTATCTTCTGCATTGCCAGGATCTTTCTAAGCTTATGAAAAAAGTCTCACCGAAACAAAAGACAGAAGACTTTGGAATATTTGTTTAATATAAGCAAGTAATGCTGGAATGAGAACATAGTCTTCTGGGACATTTGAAACTTTGTGTTTGCTTCTCATTTACAGTCTTGTTCTGAGTTCAAGATAGCATCCACCATCTTCAACTAATATACTTGGAATCAGTATCCAAGATAAAACTACTCTTTAAAATGCTGACTATGATGCAGAAACAAGGTAGGAGAATAAAAGAAGTCCATTGTATCAAAATTATTTAATATACAAATTTCTTGGCTTAAAAGGGAATATAAAACCTCAAAATATTTATATATTTTGGAAAGTAAGAGATAAAATATAAAATGACATTAAAATATTTTTGTTGATGCTTTTAAAACTTTTTATTTTGAATAATTTGACTAGATCTATTTGAAGAAGACAGCAAGTATAATTAACCTTTTGATCTTTGCATATTGTATTCCTGAGTTTAAAAAACTTGTCAATGAGTTTAATTTTCACTTTGAAAGTTGTTATGGGGAAGGCTCATTAAAACTGACACGTTGCTGTCACCCATATTTCTCTGCAATTTCCTCAAAATAGGAATCACACATAATCAGAATAGTCAAAGTATCTTTATTACCTTTGGATTGTTTTAAGAAAAGCAACACATGTTGGTAGTTGATTTGTGTTTTTACAGACATAATTCAGAATAATTAGGCAAGTATTTATGTTCCCGCTTAAGTACAGAAGTGGATCAATGATATATTCTTGAAGTTTTTAATTTTGTGGGACGCTTCTTGGGGCAAATGTATATGGACAAATACACTTTTGACATGAGATAAAACTTTATCTTCTTCATCTATTTAAATCCTTATAAACACCAGACAGGACTACCACTTTACTTATTTAAGGAAGAAAATTTAAGCTTGTGAAAGTTCTACCCTGAGAAAATAAGAATTGTCTAGTTCTCATTTGTACACTTTACATTTCCTTTTTTATATCTTATTTCTCTTTAATTATTTTTTTTTTATTATTTTTAAAGAAAACCCACATATTCTTGCTTGTGTGCATAGGAATACCTGTGCTGAATCAAGAAGCTGCAATTCCTGGCTGATACAGGGTACTCAAATTAATCATATCTGTAGTACAGCACAGTGTAGAGCATGTAGAAATTAAATATAAATTCTACCTTTTTTTTTTTTTTATAATGTAGATAAATGGGAGAAAATGAGAAATTGTAAAGGAATACAAATTAATATTTCATTTGTTATTGTGTCATCTTTTTAAGAAACTGAGTTGACAGATACAAATAATGTAATTCAGAATTATTTACAATCTACTCATTTTCTAACTTGACAATAGCATAAATAGAATCAAGGGAGTAAATTAGTATAAACCACCATTTGAAACATAACTTTTTTTTTTTTTTTTTTTTATCTCATGCTGTGAATTAATGTCTACCAACAGTGATAAGAAAGTCCTGTTCATCTAAATTTGTAGACACAATGTTTTAAAGTATAGCAGATTAAGATGCCTAGGAGTTCTGGTTCAGTTCAATAGATAGTAGATGTTTATGACCAAGTGCATATACTCTTAGAAACTGAGAAACTGGGTTTTTTCTCTGGCACACAGAAAAGTTAAATGACAACTTTATTTGTTGACTGCCTGAAATAGTCTTGGTTTGAAATGTTGTTATCATCAATAAAATTTAAAGGTAATTCCAGTTGATAAGAACAGTGAAGCTAAGTCTTGATGCTTCAGGATAACTCTTTTTGGCTTGGAGAATATTGTGGAGTATTATGATGTATTGGTTATTCTTATGGCCTTATTAGCTCAGAGCCCTTGTTTTGCAGCAGGTTAACATTGTAGTATATGCTTAAAAATAGGATACATTAAGCAAACTTGAGCAATGATCAAAACTGCTATTTGTTTGTTTGAATTATAAGGCTTTTAAATGAACAATTTTCTTTTAATTTGCAACGGATGTTATTACTGTTTAAAATCATTGCCAGGCATTCTGCTGTGAAACACTTGATCAGGGTTGGATCTTTTTTTTATAGCCATTTTTTTTCTGCAGTGTTAAGATTTCTATTATAGCATTATGCTGTTCCTAGAGGATATTTTTTTCTGTTTAGTCTCTCGTCTGCGTATGTTTTGGAAAAAAAAATTAAAAGACGCTAAAATTTATATTGGTTTAAAAGAATGAATTAAGCTACTTAATCCCCTAATTTGGCTATTTGGTGTGACATTTTTATATAGGCAAAACTAGTCACACATCTACAAAATAATTTCTATGTATGGAGTCCAAATTTTCATTGTTGCAAACACTGTTCCTTCTTTTAGAGCATGCATTAAGCATAGAAGAAAGTAATTGTATTACATGAATGAAATCTTGTTAGAAGAAATTCACTATGGTTTTTTTTTCCTATACATGCAATATATTTAACAATGCTGTATTAATTTTCACTTCGAGTTTATGGAGACTATGTAGATAAGAAAATTTATCAGATAAACTTGCTGTCTTAAAAGCTCCTCTCAAGTAAGCTGCCGTATTTCCTTATTAATGTTGAACTTTTAAGACCAAGAGACATCTTGTAGACTTTGAACTACTTTTCAACCACCTGATCTGAAAGGAAGTAAAGGTAGAATAACTTTTATAGTAAGACATAAGCATTGGCATTTTTTTTTGTCTAAAAATAAAGTCATAATTCCACCTTTCCAAGAGTTTTCAAATTGGTTCATTAGAAGGAAATTCTTTAATTAATTAAATTAAAATATTAATTTGTTTGGCTGTTAAACCCTCGATATTGTGAAAGATTATGAAAACTGCCCACTTAAAACTAAAATTAGTTTGCATCACTTTTTGTTCTGTGTTCAGTTTTACTGACAGAGTAGGGAAAAAAAGGTAGAGGTAGAAGGTTAGTGGTGAAAGTATGTATAAAAAGCAATGATTATTAACCTTGTTCATGTTGGTATGTTAACAGGATGTTCAGCTGCTACTGAGAACAACCAAATGTTTGAAAAGGATTTCAATCCACCTACTGTCAGAGACTCTGCATACCTGATAGCCTTCTGATTGATCCAAGTTATGCTGCTCACACATCAAGTTGGTAATCACAATGTAAGCATCTCGGCAGAGTGAAAAGTAAATATTATTTATCTGTGCTGTCTTCTGAGAACTTCTTTTGTGCCTGTTTTGCAGAAAGCTCTATGACTGAAGTGATCTCCAGTGGGAGCACAGGTATATATATGGTATGGCTAATTATTTGAGCTTCTCGAAAGTGGCTGTGACCTTGAATGTCTTATAGTTTTAGAAGCACTTGCTGTCCAACATGTGGTTTGAAGTCTGTTGCCTATGCCTCCAAAATAGTTCTTTCATCCATTCTGTGCTGTGAGCAGACATACTTTGTACAGTATTGCTTGTGTGTACCTTCTGGACATAGAAGTTACTGTTGTCACAATCTTGACATTTTTCTTCAACAACAAAGAATTTATAAAATGACTGTATTTCTTCACAGGTATTGCTCATTAGTTTAGCTAATTGTATGCAAATCAGCACTGATTTTTCTCTTGCACTCTAAATGAAATTATATAGTTGAGTAAGGCTGGTTTTCTTTAATGCTGCTTCCTATTTAAGCTGGAACTTGCTTCACAATATATAGATTAACATATTTATATTATATTTTAATACTCTTGAAGTTGGAGTTAAGCTAACTTGCTTTTCAGTCTTAATGGTTTGGGTATTATTCCTTAGATCTAAGATGTGTTTTGATTACTGTAAACTTTGATCTAATACAGTTGAAGTTCAACATAGTCTAGGATCTATAGAGTTGTCTGCTGTGATATTAGCATTGATGTCTGACCCACACAAAATAACTATCTCCCTTCAGTGACATACCCATGTAAATACTTTTGCCTACAGAATACTTCAGACAAAGTTGTTTATTCTTAGTCTTTCAACATATTTTCTGCAACATTGCATTCTGTGGTTTTTACCAGTAGGAAGAAGTGGTGCTAAAGCTATCCATGCTTCACTAGTTTCTTTGGACCATTAATCTCCTAAAATTAATTTTATAAAAATTGTTGTCTTTTTTTTTTTTTCTGGTTTTCTTTTGTTCACAGGAAGAGGGAAAAGGTTTTATTTCAAAACTGGCACCAAAGAAGAACTGAAAAACTCCTAGTAGAAGAGCTGTGTCTGGGACTACAGTCCCAGTAAGGTGCAGGAGAGGTTTGTCAGGAAAAGGTTTTCCTCATACCCCAAATCAGGGAAGCTCAGTTGCCTGAAGGCATTTACATGTGCTTTTACAGTAAACAAATGAGGATTTTAGAGTGGCTTTATGTCATAAAGTTGATGATGTTCACTGAATCAGAAAAGTAACAAGGCAATCTCTCTTCTGCTTTGCTAATTACTACATGTTCCTCATATCACCATTTATCACAGAAAGTGACTTCATATCAACATTGACTTTCCAGGTCTTAAATATATTAATGTTTAGAATAGGCATTATAAAAATTACACATTAATTTCAAAAATTACACATTATATTATTTTGAGGGGGTGGAGGGGGGTATATGAGGAGTAAAGCAGAAAATCATTTTACCTTGCTCTTCTTCGGTTTGAGATGACAAAAATGCTGTAAACACTAATCTGAGAATTTCTCACTTTATTTCCAATCCACATCAATGAATATAATTGGAGAAAACAGGTTAAAGATAAAATTAGCATTCTCAAATAAATTATTATGCTAAGCCTATCTGGAAAATTTATTACTTTGCTCTCATTTCAGATGAATATAAGAGCATATTAAAGACATTATTCATATACATTCTTAGTACTTATGAAATTTATGTTTCTCCATTACATTGCATTCTGCTTCATTTTTTTTTAATCTCGAGTCTCTGCTCTAAAGGTTAAGTTAATTTATAACAATGGTAATTTCAGTTGGTTTGATAATCTATTGTGTTTGTGATCTCTGATGCCTATTAAATATGAACCTGGGTGAGTGAAGAAAATTTCTCAGATGATGGTGCTTACCAGCTGTACTGATATAAAATATAATATTTTAATTGTGGAGAATGTCAAACAAGTACATGAGGGCTGGAAAACTTCTTGCTATTGACAATATTTAAAAAAGTATGATCAAATGAAGGATAAACATAAAAATATTTGAAGTACCACAGTTCTTCATTACTTTTTCTGAGGGCTGCATGTTATAACACCAAGTATTTGATGTGGCTCTTGCAGCAAATTAATTTGATATCTTAAATTATATACCAAAGTACATGTCAAATGTAATAAAAGCAACATGTCTTTTACATTAAATATTGCACTATGTGAGGTTGGAGAGATTTACAGATTTAACCTCCTAGAA
This sequence comes from Corythornis vintsioides, assembly GCA_025447755.1. Classification (NCBI taxonomy): domain Eukaryota; kingdom Metazoa; phylum Chordata; class Aves; order Coraciiformes; family Alcedinidae; genus Corythornis; species Corythornis vintsioides. Next base: position 69,786 of record JAOEGS010010012.1, read on the forward strand.
GACTTGTGTTCACATTTAATATACAGTAAAATATAAATTACCGCACTCCAAGTGTTAATTACAACTTAAATTTAAATGTGCACTTTTTGTTTAGATGCAGATGAAATTAAAGTACACAGTCATTTTTTGACCCTTGCATGATTTCACTGCATATGTAATTCCTGTACCACAATGAAGCTTTACAACTATATTTAGCTGATAGAAAAGAAAATATATATATATACAAAATGCTCAAGCATGAAAAAGGAGATTTGGTGGTGAGCAATACAAAAGAGCAATGAAAAATATGAAGGTGGAAGAACAATGTGGAATCTATCACTCTGGCATTTCAATATAAATTTTTTCTCACTTCAACTGTTGAATGCTCCTCATAAATACTCCAACTTCTGCCTTTGCCCCTGGGGTATTATTTTGCAATCTAACTCTACTTTCAAAAAGATACTGTTCTCCCTGTGAAGCTTTTTCCCTATGAAACTTTTTATATTCTATTGAAAGATCCTTTTGAAAGTAGTCTTAAGAGAAGCTGATCAGAAATCCTTTTTCTCTCTATGTCTGTCAAAAAATTAATAATAATTTCTTGAGAATATCCAAGCAATTATAATAACTATTTAAATAAGTAGTTATTTAAAGTAATATTATATTATTATAGGTAGTAGTTGGGGGTTGAACTTGATGATCTCTAAGGTCCCTTTCAAACCCTAATACTCTGTGATACTGTGAAGTATAGTAGGGTGGATGAATTATCTTTTACTTCTTTTTTTTTTTCTCCCAGATTTCCCTCAAAATGCAAAACTTCTACTTTAACCTTTTTCTTCAATAATCTCCCAACAGTATATTGTTATTTTGGTAGTCTATTTCATTCAACATCTTCAATTTATGGGTAGAATAATTTAGTGATTAAGTCTTTTGAATGTGACCTTAATCCATTTCTTGACTAATCATTGGAAAAGTCTGATAAACACAACCCTTCTTCTGTAATAATTTCCCCTATTTACTGAATCAGTTGAAAGTATAAATCCATTCATTGTAAGTTATTAAAATACTGTCAGCAGTACATATATCTTTCAGATATAAATCTGGAAGGAAATGTATGAAAAACAAATATGAGGACATATGTTTTGCTTAAACTTACATTTTAATTTAGGTAACCAGTCTCTTAACTGTCAGAGCAATCTCATTTTTAGGAGTACTGACCTTATTAGCTCTTAGGGAAGTTTGAGATAGTATATACATTAAAGTATCTACTTCTTATAATGAAAATATAGGACCTAGGAATCGTATGTATGTAAAGTATAGTTTAGTATGTCATGATCAATTTAGCTGCTGGCATAGCCCAGAACCCCTTCATAGATACTGGAAAAGGAGAATGGAATGCAGTTGCTTTTTACTAACACTATTTATGAATTTTATGAAATGAAATGTAGGAAGCTGAATTCAGGACTCTGAGGCAATTTATTTGCTGTCTGTCCCACAGATCAACTTTCTTATGTTTTGCTGTAGGCTCCAGAAGAAAAAGCTGATCTGTATAAAAAGGTGCCCTCATTAAAACAGAAAAAATAAACTATGAGAAAGAGGGAAAAAAATAATCTTGAACACAGGTTTACATGTATATTCGTTGAAAAAACTTTCTTTTGAGCTTATTCCAGAGGCAATTTACAAACCTTTTCAACTAGATACATGTGAAAAAAATGTGTCCTGAATTAGATTCATTCTGTGAAGGTAGTGTAGGGTCTGCTTGTTTTCAGAACAAAAGTATCTGCTTGTTTATAGCAGTTTCCTCAGTGCTTCAGACCACTTACATTTTCAGGCCTTAACTGAGATCATGAGCTCTCTGTGGTAAATTCTTAGATGTACAAACTCAAAGTGAAAAACCCAATGCATATCCTGATTTTTAAAAAATGACCCTGAAGTCAATCATGTGAAGTCAGAAGGGTACAATATAGTTCAAAATTGTTTTCTAGATGTCATTTGCAGCATAGGTCAGCTGGAGAAGAGCTTCCCATACAGGCTGGACAGCCTCTGGAGTGTTTTGACTCTTGAAGAGTTTCCCTCTGAACATCTTGGAGAGATCTGTACATATACATTAAAAGTCAAGCTGTATAAGAGAGCATGAGACAAGTTAGGCTTTTTTTGTTTGTTTGGTTGGGTTTTTTTTTTCAGATTATAGAAACTAAAAATATAAAGGAAAAGAATTTTCAGAGAAGTCAGTGAAAAAAACAAGAGGAAAAAAGAAAAGCAGCATTTGGACAAGCAAGATACAGTGAAAGGAAATTAACAGAGGCCTGGAAAATATCTTTAAGGTCAGCCCAGTTCCCAGTTTCCAATGCTTATGGGGCAACTGAGTTTAAAATCTCTAAAACAGAAAGAGAATTTTCAGGTTATGTTACAGAAAACCACAGGCTGGAAGAATCAGACTGGAACTCATCTTTTGTAAGTTAAATTCAAGGCATACCTCCAGAGTATTCCAGGAAAACCTGTAGATCTTTATAGCAGTAACATTTTTAATAGCTCTTTTGAGGGATGAGGGATTTAAGAAATGAGGTTGTAATCAAAACCATTATTTAAAGATTCTTAGCAAGCCAGGAAAAGTCTTGGAAGGTTTAACTCTTAGTTCATATGCTAAGGGTGATAAATAAATAATGGTATCACCAATCATCTGTACATATAGCATGTATATTAATAAAATCTATTATTAATTCATTTAAATGTATTTTGGGTATATTAGAAATAACGCTAAAATTATGAGATTAATCGAAACCAAATATTCACACCTTTTTAAGACTGCATGTGCTGGAAAGAGGTACTCATCTTTGATGTTCAGTGACCAATGAGAAGTTTGAAAATTGTGGTGAAAAGCTGACTAAAAATGTTTAGAAGACTAATTTTATACGCAATTCTGTGCCTGAAACCCATGAAAACAAAAAAAATTAAAGAAATAGAACATCTTATAAAACTGTGCATCATAACACAAAAGGTAAAGATCTTCTTAAGACAGAATGGAATTTGATTGTACTTGAGACTGTCTGTGAAAAAAATCTGAATTTTTAAGAGCTAAAAATCCCAATTAATAGTGTCTTTTGAGATGACTCAAAATTCAACACACAGAAATTGGACTGCCATTAAAGCAGTCATGAATAATGTGTGTCCATAAGACCCATCTTTGGCAAACTCTGATTTAATTTTCCTTCTGTTGACATCATCAGGATTTATTTTAACTCCTGTCACCAAAGATAAGACTAATAGATGTGTACATGGAGATTATTCTTAAAAATAAAGGCAGGTGACAGTAGGCCAAGTATTTTGCAAATCCAGATAAGTGATTGTAGATAACTGGAGGTAAAGGTGAGTAGGGCACAGACTTGGGTTTGAATTTTCAGATCTACTAGGCCCTGCACTGAGAGGTGGGTTTTTTTTGTTTTCCTTAAAAGTCTCTGTTTACCAATGTTAAATAACAAATGTATTATTTTTGGGTTTGTTTTTTATTTTTTTTTTTTCTGTGTTTAGGATCATACATAGGTTAAAATTAAGGTGCTAATACCTGTTTATCCTCATATGTATTTAAAATACACATGAAAGGTGAAACATTTATGTACTGACACACACTTGGGTTAATATATACACATCTTAACATGTAGCCAGATCTGCTGGCTTAAATGATTAAATGTTAAATCTGGTATTTACTCTTGGATGTGCAAAAGTCAAAGGGAACAATTTGTCAGCTCATTCATATTTTGCTTCTGAAGCCAGTTAACTAATGAGTCTAACAGAAAAAGAAGTAAGATAAATGGATGTCATTCTGTTATGTAGAAAAGCGTATATGAGGATAAATTTTTCCCATTTTGCTTCATTTCATCTGCAGTTATCACTGTCGTAATTGCTTCTGAACACTCAAGGTGCTCTTCATATTGCTTCTATGATATGAACAATTTAAACTATTTTGGTAGACTACTAGCTTGCAGCACTGAAATATTCTGTATTCTTTTTTATGTATTCTAATTTAGAAAAAATCCTCTACCTTTTTATATAAAAGTGATTTGCCAAATAAACAAAAAGAGCCAAGAGCTGTGTAAGCTACTTTGTTGGTTTTTTTTTCTAGAAACAAGTTTGTAGGAAAATATAGGAAATCCTGATGAAAATAAATATTGTAACTATTGCTAGTAGAACTTCCATTAGTTTATATTAAAAATGTGATACTCTAAAAACACCTTGCAGTAATTTATTTTCCTGCCATGGCTTCTATTGATTTAAGGAATAACAGGGTCATCCCCTTTGCTTCATCTAAAAACTGCAAAGAAGCATATCACCTTTCTCAGTTCATGGTATTCAAGTGTTTCTCATTGCAACTTCATGAACTAAATTCCCTAAAAAACCCTAAAAACTGTAGACTACTATGTTAAATCTATTTTTTTAAAAAAACCAGAATAAATAAAATTAGGTGTAAAATTGGATCTTGACTATTTTTACATAGCTGCATCATATCAAGTTTATTTATTGACAACACTTTGAGGCCTAAGGAAAATGCCAGGATTTATAAGAGAGATTCTTCCTCTCTTAACACATAATGGTTTTCTTATTAAATCAATTATAATGGCATAGTTAGACACATATGTAGAATTCTCATCAGGGTTTGAATTCTGATTCTGTGCAGTGTGTATTTATCATGGATAAGCATCTAGGCAAATAAGTAGACCCAAGGTAGTTGTGTTTAAATTGCTGTAAAAGGTATACTAGCTTGCTCAGTTAGCTAGATTTCTGCAGTAGTAGAATGATTCTTAAATAGGTGCACTCATTTTAGCACCTTGTGCACTTTAAAAAGAATCTCATTATAAAAAACCCTTCAGCTTTGTGCCAAAGAAATGAGAATCTCTTTCTTTTATGGTTTGTGAGAAATATAATGTAGTTTTATTGAATTAGATTTCAACTACTCCAGCTGCTGAGAGAAATATATAGCTAAAAAATAAGTTCAGAAATGTAAATGGATGCATGATGTTCTTAAAACATTAATGCACACTGGGCATAGTATGGAATTTCTAAATCCACATAATTTTAATTTTTAAGTCTTTGCTGGCCTTTTTAACTTTACTGGCAGAAGAGTTCATGTTGTTAGCCAAAAATGTGTGGGTTTTCAAGTACTTTTACAGCCATAATGTGAATTTAATTATTCATTTGTTATAAGCATAAGACTTTTTCTTAACTAAAAAAAATAATAATTCAATATTAGGAGTTATGTTCCTCTTTCCATTCTATATAGAAAGCTTTCTCACAAATTTTTTTCGGTTTTGTTTTTCAAGAAGTCCAGCTTGGATTCTGCTATTTTGTCTTTTCTACTAATCTAATTACAATATTCAATCAAGTTATAAAAGTAGTCTTCTGGAAAATTTGACCAATAGAGAGGAAAATATTTTGTGATTTAAAGTTCTTGCTCCTGGATATTCACATGCTCCATTACATCAGTGTAAGTATCTCCACCTTCCATGTTTAATGGAAGGTCATAATTGATTAAGTATTCCTGGATTCAGGCCTCACTTTTCTTCCAGCTTTTTTCACTACTTTACTACATCTTTCTGCTTGTTTGTATTAAAAAAATAATGGTTTTTTTGCACTTAGTGCAAAATAGTGCTTTGTGCTTTTCCTATCCATCGTTTGTTTTGTGACAGTATTAACTCCTCTTCCTTGCCTTGATAGCAAACAGAAATCAATGCTCTTCTAATATTAAATCTGAAATTAATAGACACTTCTGCTGAAGACCTTTAGAAGATTAAAAATAGTGTATATGCAATACCTATCTTTATAACTGATTTCACTCTATGAGTTATATCAAACTGATCTGTCTTTTGTATATTAGATATTTATACAGGCTGTATATCAGTCTTTCAGGAAATTTTTGATGCACTTGGACTCATTTTTCCTTAGGATGTATGTGTCACTGGATCCCAAATGTCAACAACTTGTCTAGTGAATTGTTATACATTACCCAAATTTCATAAATATAATAGTGTGATAAATGCAGAGAAACTGTGCTAACTCTTCAACATCACACTGCTTTGCATATGCAAAGCAGTATTACATTAATTATCATATATAAAT
>JAOEGS010010012.1:75972-87219 GCA_025447755.1 Corythornis vintsioides
ACATTAATTATCATATATAAATATGCACTACTTCTAGGAAAATTAAAAAAAAAAAGGGGGGGGGATTTTTTTTTCTTGATATTGAAATATGGAGATAAATATGGTCTGTTTTTAATTTCCTGAGAAATATGGTCCTTTTTAAATAAATTGCATAATTCTTTTGTATCCTTTAGCCTACCCCAAGTGGCTTGCACTATTTATCAACTTTAATCGACATTACTGGCATGAAAAGCTGATAATAGAGAATATCTGTCTCTACTGGTGGGGCAAAATCTTTTGAACTGTCAGAGGTGCATACACTGTATTTACATTTCTATGGGACTCTTGCTCTTAAAAGATTTTAATCTTTTACACTGGAGGGATGAAAGTAAAGGTTATTTAAGTATACATCAGAAATTGTATCTGATGTCAGTGTCACAAAATACTTCTGCTATCAGAAGTGCCGAATACCTGCCTCTCATATGTGGTGCTTTTTCAATGGTGTAGTGTTTGTTGCCACCACTTGTCCTTGAATATTAGAAGTTGTGCATCATCCACTTAATGACAGTTGTGGAGCTTTCTTTTTTTAAGTCCATTTTGAGGTTTTCCAAAATATTCATTTTTTTACAGAGATTTATAGTATATTAAATGAGACACATTGCTTTTACTAGGGGCAGGACTCTCTGTGAAAAAGACTGAGTCGTCTGGTTGTGCTAGAGCACACAGAGGCTTGGCCAGGTGTGTACTCAAGAGCAAAAACATGTTATAGCCATGATAACACTATTTGGTTTAAATCTGTGAAGTCTAAAAGTTTGGTAAAGAAAAACAATTAAAATTCTTTTGGAAAAATAAAAGTAAAAATACTTCATAAAAAAAAAAATCTAATGTTAAAAACGCCTTTAAAAATTAGACATTTCCACAATATTTCTGAAGGATAATATTAATGTTCTCTGGCTTTCTTTGAACTTCAAACATTGTAAATTTTTAAATGAAGATAAATCACAATAACTTTAGGGGGAAAGTAATTAAGCTACAGAGATCCCATCAAGGCAAAACCACTTTTATGAACATAGAACAGCTAGAATTGCCACAGTGTATCTGTGACTCACCAATAATGTGGGGTTTTTTCCTCCCTTTTCCTCCAATATATTAGTTTCAGATGGATGTCCTGTGTCCAGTGCTGTGCCCAGAAGTAAATTTACCAAGGCTGACATTCATCTGCTGCCAATCCGATCAGTGCCTGAAGAGGACAGGCCCAGGAGACGAAGCATCTTTCATTTGCTACTGGAAACATCCCACTGGCAACACAGGATGGCTGAGAGGTGACTGTGGAGCACTGAAGGTCTACAGGAATGAACCCTGAGCTTATCCAGAATATGACAGCTGCTGCAAGGGCTCAGGCTGGAGGGGAAATCAAGGTAGGGAGTATTCTTTCACACAAATAAAAGATTCTCCGGGGGTGTTGTGACTTATGCTATTGTGATTTTTAAGACCATCTCTGACTTCCTTAGGTACTCTAATATATCACTTTAAGATAAACCAACCCCCTGGGGTTTGTGTGAAAAACCTCTGGTGTTCAAGGTCTGCTTTGCCTGTTAAAATATACATAACTGCTTCAGGAGAAAAATCAGGTCCTCGAACAGGAAGTAATTAGACATTATTCATTAGGTAAAGAAATATGTGTGTGCAGCACGGCAAGAAAAAGACTGTGACCCACTCAGCTGCTCTGCGTACAGCAATTTGGACTGTTGCAGTAGAGGGGAATCACTGCCCTGATTGTAGAAAACAGCAACAGGAAAATTAGCTTCTCCAACATTGCTGCCCAGTCAGCTTTATTCCATTTCATCTTCATAAGTGCTTCTATTTTATACTGTATCTTTCAACACATTGAACAAGCAGAAACCCCTACACCTAAGCAAGTAATGCTCAAGATTTAAAAACTTATTATTAAACAGACTCTCATTTGAGAGCATTTTAAGTTACAGCATTCAGGTGTACTGGGATTATTGTATTTTCATATGTGCCAGTCACACCTCTAAATATTCTCACTATCTGAAAGTATCAGTATTCCAACAGTAATACCTAGACACACAATAAAAGGCAAAAAAAGGGTACTGCTACAGATAAAAATAATTGGAAAAAGAAAGCAGACTCTTGCTAATACCTACACAAATGTGTAGCTTGTTCTGCTGCTGAGACTCATTTTATTGAAAACCCGGGGATTAGACATATGCAAATACAGTGAATGAATTGCTACAGTGAATTATCTAACTGTAGTTGCATGTACTTTTTCACTGAACAATCAGAACTGCTCATGTTTGCAGCCCTGATTCATTTTTTTTAATTCCTGCACCTTGAACAATTACACTCAGCATATATTTATAGATAGTAACTTTTTAAGATATCCTTTATTTAATTGTAATAGATAAAGTTGGATATCTGGAGTTATTTGCAAAATGAAAGTAATGGACTTACTGAGGACCTGTGTGGTAGGAGTCTAAGTGACCAGCTATTCCCTTGTTCTTGCACAGGACTTTGGGGTCACTCTAGCTTTCTCTCCATGCAATAAAGAGTATTGTCTTACTGTGCACTGAAGCAGATAGACGTTTCATGCTTCCCTGTTGTACTTGAAAGTAAGTGCTGGCTACACTTTCTGATGTGGACAACATCCCTCTGCAGCACTGCTGGTGCATAGCAGGGGACCCAGATGGGTCTGTCTGTGTGTCAACCAAGTGTGATGCTGTTACTCTCCAGGAATAACAAATTAGGGGCTACTAGTCTCCCTTTAAGAGCAAACTTTGCTAGCAAGAATAATCCTAATTTTAGCACTCCTTCCATTTTGCTTATCTGACATGCAAGTGCACAGGAAACCTTATAAATAATTCACTAAGTATTGACTGATTGGAAGTTTTTGTGCCAGAACTCTGTGTGGCCCAATACATGATTCATTCCTAAGAACAGTCTGTATCCTGGATCTTTCCGATTCTGAATAGTACAAGGACCTCTTACAAGGAATCTGTCCAAAAGAAAACAACAAGTGATGATAATTGGTGATTGTCACTCTCCATATGTTCAGCAGAGTGCACTGAATGGAAGAAATAAGTCTTAAAAAATATTTCTGGAAAATGCACCTGATCTTATTAGGGGTATTTGCTCATACAAAACATGTATTACATTCATTAGTAAGTCTCATATTAGAATGCAGAATTAAGAACATTAGTATAGATAAAAGACTATTCTGAACTCAAAACAAAATTAATGTTAGTTTAGTTCAATTATTTTGATTTATTTTAAGAGCTGCACTGGAAATATGTTTGCATTACATAGCTTGGATATTTGAAAATGCTGGAGAGTTTTACAGTGTGTTCTGAAACATGTTACGAGTCAAATTACAGCATCTTTCTACTGGCTCAATACATATAATCAGGGCCAGAATGTTTTATCTAAGAAGGAGCAATTCAGGGTATACTCATGACCAAAAAATGAAAATGAGAATATATTGAGCAATCAGGAGCCAAAATAATGTTAACAAATACATTTGAATGATGTAGACCACAGAGACTGTGCTTCTGAATGACATGCTAACCACGTCTGCAGAACCTTTCAAGTGTTTATCAAAAATGAATCTTCAAAATGGTGCATTCCTCTTCTGGCTGAATGTCAAGGAGGTTAAGAGATTTGCACAGACCAAAAAGAAGCCCATGTTTAGTCTGGGATGTAGCACTCTGTGACTACTGGCTTTTGTCTTTCTTCTAATTAATATGACAATACATATTCAGGTGATTAAAGATAGAGTACTGTGGTGCTTGTTTTAAAGCAGATTTTAAGAGAAGTGTTTGGTCTACAAATAAGACAAGGATTCTTCTACAGAAGGGCATATGAATTCCCAAGGAATCACTTTTGAATAAAGGAGAAAATATTATAGATTAAAAAAAATATACTTCAGAAAGGAGTTAAAAGAATGTCAGGGCAGCATTAGGGCAATTTTTATTTACTTTATAATTTACTGACCTAAATTTTCCAATGACATAGAATTGGGAAAGGAGTAAAGTAAATACAGAGGAACAGAGCAAATAAATTCAAAATGATCTGGATAGATTCAGTTTAGAGGCTGAATAAGTAGCTTATTCAGCTCAGTTGTACAAAAGTGTGAAGTAATAAGATTATGAACTAAAAATAATCAAACAGGATAGAGCCAAAAAGAAAGTAAAACAAATAATACAATCCCATAAGAGAACACTAAGTACTTTTTCCGGTTTATGGGGGAGAAGACACAACTTGCTCTCAGAGCACAGAGGACTTCTCCAGCTTTCTTGCAGGTGCCAGGAGCTGTACAGCCACAGACCAAAAGAACTAGGCAGATGTAGCTGTCTGCAGTAACAGGCACTCCTGCAGGCAAAGGAATCACAATCTGGGGAGCAGCAGAACAGTCCACTGATCTGTATTTTGGAAGGAAAGGAAATGAGCACATTACAGATTGATTGCATTTAATGATTTAATATATAGCTAGCAACAATACCAGTTGGTAAACTGGGAGTCACTATTCAGGGCACACATAACAGTGTGGTAATCCTTGCCCCAAACTGTTTTCAGTTGACAGTGTATTTTATATCATTTCTGTTCAACTGTGGTGCATTTCTTTCCCTCCACATCCTATTTTGGTTCCTAAAGCACTGTGATCATTGTAAACAAATAAAAGTTTGAGTTATTAGTGTGGTAATTGTCCATTTTGCCTTAGGTCATTAAAAAAAAAAAAAGTTTCATTATTAAAACTGAGACTTGAGTAAGACAATGTTAAACAGCTTTTTTAAAAATACAGGTTTTCAAAATCCATCTGGATGAGTTCTTGTGCGACATGCCCTAGGAATTGGACTCGAATTCTAGAACTCCCTTCCAATCCCTAACATTCTATGATTCTATGTTTTATTTTACCCTTGTATAGTTAGAAAACTGAACTAATAAAGCTATCAGTAGATTCTATTGAAGAGTAACAATCTTAGATATCTTTTCTTTAAATCACAAATGATCCTTTACTGAATAATTAAAGACAGCATTAGCAGCTGCCTTCTTTTCAAAATCAGGATACTACTTTATGAGGTACTTCATTGTACTGGAGGACTTATGCTGAGCGTTCTCTGTCTAAAGTAGCAAAATGACTGAAGTTAGTACTGCTACTGAAGTAGCAAAATAATTTAATTAGTTCAGAGTAATGTAAAAAAGATTTAAAACATAGTTTCAACAGAGGAAAACAGTGTAAAAAGACTATATTATGTCCTCAGCTGTCAACTAAAAGTATATTGTATTTTGCAGAACAATTTAAAATAGAAGTGTTGAGATTAAAAGTGGTAAAGCAGCAATGGTGAGATCAGAATAACCTCCAAAAATTTAATTAATCCTCCTCAGGACCTTATTACCTTGACATTACTAGATCAATCATTGCAAGACAATTAACAAGTTAAAGTTTATTTGATACAGGACTTGTAGCTTTTTCATTTATTTATTTATTTAAATTCCTCCTTCTTGGTATGTAATAGACTGCATATGGTTCGGAGTAGAAAGAGACAGATGTATCTAGGCTCTCATGGTGACAAGCCATAAAGTCTATCTGTAGACATCAATAAAGTCCTCCTTTAAGCAACAACACCTTACATTATATTGAACTGTGAAATAGACAACACTAACTCTTGTCATTATATAGTTTATTGACTTCAGTATGAACTTGCTTAACACTGTTTTTGTCTCTTCACTTCTTTAACTCTGGAGTCTTTCCTGTAGTAGAAATACTGTGTTGCATTTCTCCTGTACCTATTATCAGAAGGCTTGTGCATTTCCCTGAAAGTTAATGTTCTTACAACATCTCTGAAGGTGACCAGTGCTATTACTTAGTCAGTGCTAGTATTGATAAATGTAGAAGTGAAGAATGATGTGAGAATGGTTGCAAAATAACCAAAACCAAAAATAAGAAATCTCAAACTTTTTAGTCTCACTATTGGTGGAAGTAGGGCTTCAGCTTGGGCAGGAATATTCAAAGAGAAAACATACACTAATAATCAAGTACATTTTTCAACTTTGAGTCTTTTTGTTCCCATTTTTAATTGGGAATTTCCTGCGCCTTTAGTGTTTCTGATGGAATATTTGAAATGTATTTTGTCCACATTTCCTTACTCTGCAATAGTTTTGTGGATCAAAAATTTGGAGTGTCACTGACCTGGCTTTGGATGGAAAATTTGTTCACTACCTCTAGATTTAATTCTAAGGCAAATTAACATGATTTTTGTCAAATACGGTAAACACAGCCTTTCATTTCAGGTCACAGAAGACCCTTCATGTAATCTTAAAGAGTGCTTTAAATTCCTTCCAGAAAACCCCAATAATTTGCATTTCACATCTTCTGAAAGGTATATTAATTAAAGATTTATTTTTTTAAAAGGTTTTTTCACTAGTTAATTTTAGAAATAATTTCCTACTGAATACTTCTTAATTAGGGAATACCTCTTAAAAATGATGGTATAGTATGGAAACAGTATGCAAAATGTTTAAAAATTCTTATTACAATGTAGAAATTAATTATGTCTCTAACAAAGCAATTCCTTTGCACTAGTAAGACAAAGACACTACTTTATTAAACTTACAGCATAATGCAAATGAGGACCAGTTAATTTTTTTTAATCAAATGTGATAAAAAAAAATCCCTACTTTGCAATATTGTAATATAGTTTAAATATTTTTATCAGTGAGAATTAATTTTAAAAATCCTAAAAATTTACATTTTATACATTTGAGCTTAATGGTGGTACAAGAGACAATATTGAAATAAACATCTTCATAAACCCATGAAGGACAGCTGGTATCAGATAGCCTTACATAAATACCAAGTTTAACATTCTATACTGGTTTAATTCCCACAATGTCCTTCAAGTTTTATTAACTTGGACAACTTGTAATAATTATGATAAACAGACACTTTCATCAAAAATCAGCAGAAATTTCTAAAATTAAATACAAAGCAGTATATCTACACAGAGACTGTGTAGTAAATTACTCCTTGGCATCAGAATGAAGCATTGTATAATTGAGCAAAACATCTCAATTTTTAAAGATGCTTATTTAAATGCAAACCAGACTTTTAAGAATGGTAAACTTGATTAAAATTCCTATTTAAGTAAAATTCCTCTTTAAGTGTAAATCACAAACAACATCTAATACACACAGGCCATAACCATCCTATTAATAATACGATTTATTGTTCAGATATACATCTAAGGTCTTAACAATGTGGCAGCTGTAATCTACTTTAAAAATTAGAAATTACGAGTGGCTGAACAACTTGCATTTTGTTACTGAAACACATGGCTTCAGATTAAATGATTAGGCTTTAAGTCTTTGTCACACATCATTTTCCCCATCTTTAATGTGTGTTCCATAAATTATACTACTTCTGCTATTGTTTAGATATTAAAATCAGATCCAGAGTTGACTGATAAGAATTTATCCATCTCAGTCCTGAATACTTTTAAAATTGGTTCAATATTTACATTCTGACAATACTCATGGGTTTGGTTTTGGGGTTGTTTTGGGTTTTTTTTTTTTTTGTAACATTTCCTGGATAGGTGTGATTGTGTTTTTACATAGCAAGCGTATTACATACTTGTGACATCTAGACAGTCTATGACTATCTCATACTGTATGCAAAACTGAATTAAAGAAATCTAGTCATTCCAACTTAACTTGCAGTAAGGGACTGACTGTTTCAATAGGAATTTTTGGCAATCACATGCTATAGTTCTGTAAAACTGTTTCAACTGTCACTTTTTTTAAAGGCACAAGAGGGGCTATGGCTCCTTCTGTCACATCTCTATGCTGATATCCCTATTGCACCATTGCCAAGGGATTTGTACTTACCTTCTAATCATGCATTTGGGTTGGTTTGATGTTTGTGTTGTTGTTTGGTTTTTTTGTGGTTTTTGTTTGTTTTTTAAATATGTGTTTGTTTGCAACACTAGTGTTTTGACCTTGGCTGGATGACAGGTGTCCACCAAGATGCTCTACCATTTTCTTCCTTCCTCTCACTGGAACCATGGGGAAGAATAATAAGATGAAACTCGTGGGCCAAGACAAAAGCAGTTTATTGAAAAAGCAAAGAAACATCATCTATAGAACCAAAAGAAAACAAAGATTTAATCTACTTCCCATCATCAGGTGATGTCTGACCCTTTTTGGGAAGCAGGGCTCCAGATGTGTAGCGGTTGCTTCAGAAATCAAGCTGATGCCCATCCCACCCCTCCTTTTCCTAGCTTTCTTAGTTCAACTGATGTCATATGGTATGGAATATTCCTTTGGTCAGTTTGGGTCAGCTGTCCCAGTCATGTCTCCTCCCAAGAACTTGTCCACCCCATGCCACTGCAGGGGGAATGTTGAAAACCAGCCTTGGTGCTGTGTGAGCCCTGCACAGCAGTAGCCACAACATGGGTGTATTATCAGCACATTTCTCAATGCAAAATACACACTGGGAGGGGTGCTATCGGAAAAATTAACTCCACCTCAGTCAGATCCAATACAAACATCCATGAGTTTCAGCCCCCAGGAGAAGGAGTTGAATCCAAGTATCATAGGTTCTGAGTACTCTAATATGCTGTTTCTATAAACATATGTATGAAAATATAGCTGTGGCTTGTGTTCATAACTGGAAAAATGTTGTTATGCACATAGTTTTCCTGTGTTTATAAAGTACATGATAGATTTGTGAAGGCAAAATTTCACTGAAACTTGTGTGCTGTTCTTTTTTAATTTTACTTTCAGAGAGTCTCAGAACTGGACAAAAGGAGACACCTTCCCCAAGTGAAAGAATTAAACTTTTTACTTCCAGTTACAACTTTGCAGTCGGCATCCATGGTCTGTTTTCCTTCATCACTGTATAAAACTCCTGCAACCACGAAGTTTCTTCTCAAGAGAAGAGAGAGCTCTCCACCAAAATGCCTTCACGATGTAACAACAGACTGAAGAATGAGACATCTGATCTGTGAAACAGTATTAGCTTTGCTGAGACATAAGCACTGTAAGTGGAATATTTATTACTTTAATAACATCTATTGCTGCAATATTAATAGCCTTTTTATGACCAATAAACTACTTATTAACAGCTCTATGACTGTGTAGTTGAATTATGAAAGAATTAACTCTGAGTTAGGCATTTTAATGTCATTTATATTCCTGCACATGTAAACCAGATATGGAATCAAGGTTTTTTCACTGTAAGTTCACTCAGTCTCTTCTGAAAGTCTTGAAAATAGTCTGTCTCATTTATTATCCTCTTTTCAGCACAAAAGACTCCCTGTGTGTTTTAAATGTTTGCTTGGTATTGGAGTCTGTTTCACTGCAAGTGAATACACTTCAGAAAATATGACCAAGTTTAACCCGCTTTGCTTGTTGATGGGCATGGAACAGAGGTGGCTTCCAGTTCTCTGCTTGGCTGCTCCAGTGCTCATCCTGCACTGCTCCAGGGCTGGCTGCAGGCTGAGTCACATGGCTCTGCTCCTTCACTGCAAAGAAGCCTGAACCCAGCTTTAGCAAAAATAGAAATTCGGCTGCTGGCTATTGCTGGAAAAGAGGATTGACAAGTTCAGCAAGCGACAAGTTGTTTTGCAGCTCTATTCAAGGATTGGTAACTCATCTAGGGTATGGGACACTCTGTTACAGAAGTGTAATAGTTTAGTAAATGTTAGTAACTATTTAGCTTTATGGTTAAATGATTGCACATCTCTACACTTGAGCACATAAGATTTCAGTCTGTTCTGAAAGTATGGCCTTTGATTTTCATCCACATCTTCCTCATTGCTTCTGTCATCTCCCCTTGCCACTTGTCCTGCTTTGCTCTGTGTTGCATTGGATAGTGATGTCAATAATGAAAGCCATTTATTGGTTAACCTAAGTAACGTTAACATGAACACAAACTGTGCGTCAAACAACTGCCAAAGAAACAAGGGCTAGCTTTTAAAACACAAATCATTAAGCTCTCTGCTTCATATTTCCTTCCACAGTCCACATATTTTCATAAATTAAAGCTGATCACTATAAAGAAATACCATCTAGCTCAGTTATTAATAGATAAATCGATTCTATCTACATCATCATGATGCTTCATCACCAGCAATCCTGCTGAGCTAGCAATGTATCTCCCTGAAAATGTTCTAAATGGCCTGCTGATTCCTATCTTAGAGAAACATGAATCAGACTTTTCCTATAAAGACATACAGAAATATACCTCAGTTGCGTGGCATATGTGGATATCCAATGGTCTTAGCTTTCTAAGTATTAAATACCTGTATGTATACATGTGCATGCGCAATATACAATATCATGTATGATTTTTCAATGCTTTTCATTTTCAAATATGTTCACCCTGATGAAGAGACAACCATTTGAAAACATTATTAAAAGTCATTTTGCTGTGTTTGCTGAATCAATTAATCATTTTGTTTTACAGTAGTACCTAAAATGTGTTTGGCAACATCCAATAAGTCCTAATGTTTGCAGTCTAGAAATAAAGGAAGAGGAGCAGAATAAAATGACACCTATATTTCAATGTTTTTATATTGGCTATATTGGAGAGAAACTTAGAAGAACTGATTTCATGCAGCTAACTTAGTGTAAAAAGTAGTTATACAATGAAAAAAAAAAATTTAATCTGAGAGCAGATCTGATTTTGAAATTAGGAGAGAGAAAACCTAACTAGTAGAGTGCAAATATAAGAAGATTGCCAAGGAAAGAACTGTAATTTTTACTTTGTTAAGGTAGAAAAGAGATATCCAACATCTTGGGTGACAATCTGCAATATAGCAACCATGTTTTTAATTTGATATGCCAGTATGCTGGAAAAATCTAGAGAAAAGGAAATTAAAGCATTCAATATGTTAGATCCCTGATGAAAGGAACAACATTACATTCTCGAGTGTGTTGTACAGTGTTCTCATCCTCTAAGTTTCTATTAACAGAGCAAGTAATTAAAATATTTAGATTAGTGTCAGACAGGGACTACATTAGGAAGCTTTATACTAGAAATAAGTTTGACAGTGAAGGTTTATTAATTTTTTTTTAACTTGAGACTGACTTCAGTTTCTAGTATAGTTTATCTCATATAAAATTAAAAGTGGAAATCAAACTAAGTAATGTTATCATTCAATATATTCATATAAGTACAGGCTGGGGGCTGATGTACTAGAGAGCAGCTCTGGAGAAAGAGACCTGGGGGTCCTGGTAGACAGGGGGATG
>JAOEGS010010013.1:0-55480 GCA_025447755.1 Corythornis vintsioides
TCCTGCCTGGCAGGGGGGTTGAACTCAAAGATCTCCAAGGTCCCTTTCAACCCCTAATACTCTGTGATACTGTGATACTATTCCTTATAAAATCAGTCCTGTAGCTTCAGGTTTGGTGACTCTGCCAGTTGATACCTGTCTGGCATTTTGGTTCTGTCTTGAATAAGTATGAAAAAGCGAGAGGGAAAATTATTGTCAAAAAATATTTGGGGAATATGAAGATTAAATATTAGATATTTTCCTGGTTTGAGTCCCCTCTTGCATTTTTGGTCTGTGAAAAAAAGTGATAAGCCTGCTGCAAAAGGAAGGTGTGGGGGGCTTTTGTGATGCTTTATATCAAATCTCCTTTATATTGCCTTGAGATCAATTTTTATTGCTGTTTTTCTATGTTGTTTCTTTATGAGATGCAAATAACATGTCTTTTTATATTTAGTGGCAACTATAGTTGATGTTTATACTGTGGAACAGCTGAAAGAAAAGGCTTTAGAGAGCAATGGGAAACTTGACCCAATCTATGGCATTATTTATGGCTACATTTCTACACTGGACATTGATGATAATGTATATAAAGTTATTCGCAACAGATGGTGAGCAACTGCCTGATCTAAAATTATATTAAAAAGGGCTTGTCCTTTTTCCCCTGACCAAGTTAGATAGAACAATATTTTAGTCCAGTTCTGGAAAAGAAATAAAACTCTTCTGGAGATGCCACGTGGATTTCAGCTGTGTAGAATTCCAAGAGGAGTTGGCTTTATGAAGGACTTGCTCCTTCTGGTCCTAGAGGGGAGCAGAAGAAAGGCCATTTTGTCTCAGACAGACTTAAGCGCTTAAAAGATAAAGAATTTTTTTAATGGCAAAAATTATCTTGGGAACTCTCAGCCTAGAAAAACAGTTTCAAACAGGGAGGAATTGCATATATTCATAAATTACTTTCTTACGTTTCAGTTCAATATGCCGCTTTATAGTGAGCGAAGTGTCAGACACGTGCGCTTTCTGCAGTGATGTCTCTTTGGATTCAAAGTCAACTTTTGCAAGCTTTGACATACTTGTAGATCTGACAGATCACACAGGCACACTTTCCTCCTGTTACCTTTCTGACTGTGTTGCTGAGGAAACATTAGGCTGCACAGTAAGTAGAAATGAGGCCAATTGTTCTTACTTGATCTGAGTGAGGAAAATTACAAATACGTGTAAATGTTCTTGATGCGTATACTGGTTAAAAAAATTGCACATATGGACACACATACATGGCTTTTTAACAAGTCAAAAGTTAGAAGTCAGTAGCTGCTAATAAGAAGAAATGTATTAAATGTAGTACCTTATTCAGAATACTGCTTTATTTTAATTATTTCACCCTTCTGAGAACATCATTTGAATTCTCTAACTTTGATTCTCAAAAACCCTGCAATTTATTCTGATTAATCTAACTACCTTGGTGCATATATCACACCAAAAACTACGTTAAAATAGAAAAGTTGATATTAGAAATGTATAGAAATGTGTAAGATGCACTTTTCCTCATCATTTTGCTGTGAGCTGATGTTATAACTATATGCTTAAGAACTGCTCTGTGATGTTATTAACAGGTCCACGAGTTCCTCAGTCTCACAGAAGACAAGAAGACTGCATTAAAATGGCAACTTCTTTTGGAACGAAGCAAGATTTATTTTAAAGTTAGTATCTAATGTTAACTTAAAACAGCGGCTGTTTCCCCTTCAGTAGTATATATAGTGCTGAAAAAATTCCCACCTTGATTCTGCCAAGCTTTTAAACATTTGGATTAGTTTTTTATACATATTCTGAATATTCCAAGTAAATAATCTTTGTTGTAATTTCATAGGGGCTGTCCCTGATGGATCAGATAAAGGCAGGGCTCTTTCAGGCAAACTGTGAAATAAACTGCCCTTATCAATCAAGGAGCTGATATTTCAAAAACATATTTTTTATTTAATTTATTATTTCTTTTAAGAACATGTGTTTTGCCCAGTTACTGACTTCTGTGGCTGAAGGTTTAAAATTAATAATTATAAGAAATAAAGTTGACAAGAATAAGTCATAGTCGTATGAAATAGATTGTCCACTATGTGAGGTTATCTGAGTATATTTCTCAGTTACATGTATTTTTTTTGAAATAATATATCTAAAATCTGCATTTCTTAAAGCAACAAAAATCTTACATTCCCACACCTGAATCAATTGTTAAATGAACTGCTATTATCTGAAATACCTTTCACTTTTTTAATTGCATGCTGTGTACTGGAATCGATTCTGTTCACTTAGAACTCCTAGGACAACTCTAATCTGACTCTTGTTTTTAATTTAGTAAAACTGTTCTTAATCTCCATCTTCCCCACACTCTGCCCCTATTCCCAAGAAAAATATGAAGTAGTTTGCTTCAGTAGTGACAGGTATATAGCACAACATGTCTGTGCTCATATATAAAATAATGCAAAATATGAATAACCAAATCTGTCCATTAAATATGCTGTGTGATACTTGAAAAGAATGCATTTCAAAGTGCTACACAACAGGAAAAACTAAGGCTGTTAATTATCTTTACAGGTTACTTTGTCACCCAGTTGGAGAACAGGACTGAAAGTGAATGTTCTTTCTTGCAAGCTGGCAGACCCTAGAGAGGCAAGCCAGAGCTTGCTAGAAAAAAAGACTGGAAATAAGAGATTAGACTATTAATAACAACTGGGAAAACTCTTTACTGTATTATTACAGATAGAATGCTGTTGTCATCATGTTTGGCTATGTTCTGATGGTAAAGAAGGAGTAGGTGTTACTAATCCCTGTCAGTGAGCTTCTGGATGTATCTTTTTCAGGTGAATGTACTTTAAAAAGTGTAACAGGCTGAAGAAAAGTTAGTTCTACTGAATTCCACCCCTTACAAGGGGGATGGAAGCTTTATTCACTCTATTTATAATTGAAACAATCAGAAAGAACAACTAGTACAAGATGGATCTGTGGAGTTTCTGTGTTGCTGCTTTGCTGCTTTCATGCTACTTTTGTATTAGTTCAAAAAATAAAGACCCACTTTGAAATGCTGCCTGTGTTTGTGGTACACCTTGTGAATTCAAACAGAACTGTTGGCAACTGCAGCCTTAGCCATGATGTTTGCAAGGCTGCTTTTTTTTAGGATATTTTTTAAGATTGAGTCTTAACAGTGATCTCTGACAACCAGCCAAGCTAAGGTAGCAGAGAAGAAAAGACTCTTCTTCAAGACAGTTGTTCTTAGCTGAACAAGAATAATGCAGGTATGTACATTTTGCCCTTTTCCATGTATTTTCCTCCTATTTTTTCATCTTTTTAATCTATTTCTGTACTTAGCTTCCCCTGTCGCTGGTATATTTGTGACATCCACCAGTCCTCACCTTCTGAGTATATCAGGAGTTGGCCTGTTTCAAATGGTGGGAAGGCATCACTGTCCTTCTCTTGGCAAGTTATTTGTTAAGCTAGAACATCTTGAGGAACTCCAAACACGCCTGGTACACCACCTACCATTTAAAACAACACGTCAGAGAAAATCACGTCAGTAACAGCAAATTTTGACAAGCAATCCACCAAGATTGCACCCCCTTCTCATGTGAGTGGGATCAAGGAACTTCTCTGTATGTCCCAGCTCACTCAGAGCACAGCTTCCCTGCTGATCCCAGAAGCCTGAAACCACAGAACGTTTTGACTCTGATGAGACAGGGACTGGTTCTACACAGCTCTAATGGCTGAACGTTCGTTTCAGCCGTGGATTCTGATTCTTCCTTTAGGTGCAATTATGCCCACAGCGCTTAGGCCTCATCACAATGAACTTTTACATGTGCTTTAAGCCATGTGCTTGAGTCAAAATACAGTGAAATTAAACATCTGACTGTTTGCAGAAGCTGTACCTGATGTGGGTAGCATACACACAGCAGCACACTGTGGATGCAGGCAACTGGGCAAGCGAGTTGTAAGAAAGGTATTCTTTTATTGCAACATATTCTGCTTTCTTTTTACCATGTGATTCACAGCACCCCAGACCATGCTGCATTTTCACAGAACTCCTTCTCTCTGGGCTATTGTAATTTTCTCTGTAAGATGCTCCAAATGCACTTTTCAAACCAAACCTTTTCCTCGCAGTTGTTAAGATCAGGTTCCAATAAATGGAAGCATTTAACTTTGGTGCTCAACATGTATGTAAAAAAACTAACCCATATGGCTTTGTTAGAAATTAGTTCTGTGCAACCTTTGAAAATGGGAAGTTTTGATGATTTTACGGCTAAGGGGGGTTTTTAAATTAAATGTTACAACTTACTCTGTCACTCCTTTGAATTGAAGGAGAACTCACTGTGGTGCAAGCTGGTAGAATGCATTAGATCAGCTGGAGGCTGGAAACAGGAAAAGTCACACAGCATGGCTTGTTGCATGCAACAGCTGGAAATGGTTAAAATCCTCAACTACTGCTCTTTGTTGTACTGTAATGGCAACTGCTGCAGCCAGATTTTTATTATCCGAATATTTATTAAAAATCTATTTAAATCGGTAGAAGACAAGCTTACTGATGATCTTTATCAACAAGCTTCTTTATTCTTGATCTTCTATATGATTTTACTTTTTAGAAGCATATTTAAAGCTGTTTTGCAAAAAAGATCTGCCAAGCATCTGACACACTTTCAGCTACATCACCCCTTGGAATGGGCAGGAAAGCAACCCTCATTTAATTTCTATGGTTGAAAAACTCATGGGGGAGATTGACAAACTAATCTGAAAAGCAAACATCTTTTTATTGTAGAATATCCCCAGGAAAGGTATTCTTTCTGCAGGTGCAATTCTTGATTTCCTGTTGCACATAAACCTTTAGTTTTATGCAGCACGGGGGAGCTTTAGCTCCTACAATGTTTTTTTAAAAGTTTAATTTGCTTACATTTTTATTTTAGGGCAATACATCAGGAAAGATCAAAACATCTGAAGAAAGCACACAGTGACAACCAGCCCAGATGCCCTCCCAGCTCCCTGGCACAACATCTCCATTGATAGTCCCAAGGTATGGTTTCGGTAGTGATCATCTTGCCCCAAGCTGGTTTGCAAATCCAGGTTTGCAGTCTCAGAGGCTGAAGACTCTCCATGGAAACCAGGCTGTTAAATGCCTTTCGAACTTACGGGCTACATGTCTTTCATGTGTGACAGACCATTAGATGCCTGGGCCACGTAAGTGTTCAATGTACAGGACACCTTGTTTGTCTCTTCATTCACCAGATGTTCCCAGAGGAGCCTTTCCCTAGGCAGACAAGGTCGCAGACAAGGTCCCAGTCAGGCTCCTGGTTAGGATCCACGTGTTTGCTGTGCCACCTTAAAACGCATGGAAAGGATTTCACTTATCCCAGCCTCTATCTCATCATTGACCTCCACAGACCCAACTCCTCTGGGAGACCCTGTCAGAATCAAATCCCCTTCTTCCAGAGTGACTATTTCACTGATGTAGCTGATCAGATAAGGGATGGAGAAGATCATGGAGGAAGTCTCCCCTTCCTGCCTCAGCTTTCCATTCACCTTGAGCCAGATCTTCAGCTTGTGAGGGTCTGGGATCTTCTCCTTGGGCACAAAGTCACTGATGGGGCATGATGAACTGAAGCCCTTGGCCAAGGTCCATGGCAGTCCCTTCTTCTTGCACTCCTCCTGGGTGTCCCTGGCTGTCATGTCCAAGCAGAGGACGTAACCTGCTACATGCTCCATGGCGGCCTCTTGGGACACAGCCTGGGCTTTCTTCCCAATCACCACCCCCAGCTCCACTTCATGGTGCAGGTTGGAGCAGTAGTATGGCCGGAGGATCGGCGACCCTTCCCGCACATATGCCGAGGAAGGCTTGAGGAAGAAGAGGGGCTCCCGGGGCAGCGCGCTCCCCATCTCCTTGGCGTGCTCGGCGTAGTTGCGCCCCACGCAGACGATGTTCTTGCCCCACTCCCAGAAGCGGGTCAGCGGTTTGGACGAGGCCATGGCCGCCGCGGGTCTCCCTCTTCCGAGGCCGGGGCCGCGGCCGCCCTTGGGCTGTCCTTGCTGGGCCCGGAGCCGCACTACCGCCGCTTTCCCTCCGCCTTCCCTCTGTCCGCCGCGGGTTGCCCAGGGAGGACCCTCCTCCTCCTCCTTACCCGTGTTAGCAAATCGCCCGGCCCGGGCGTGCTGAACGGCAGCGGGGAGGGACGGAGGGAAGGACGAAGGGGGCCGAGCGGGCGCAGCACCGCCCCCGCCGTACGCCGGGGCCAGGTCGGGGCTGCTGCCCGCCTCCCCGGGGCAGGGAGCAAAGGTAACCGGGCCGGGCCTGGGCACCGGGCGGGGCGCGCCGCACTATGCTCGGCTGGGGCTGGCGGGGCCTCAGCACCGCCCTGGCGGCCCTGGGAGCTGGGGCCTTGCTCCGAGCCGGTACGTGGGGTGGGAGGCGCCCGGGAGGACCTGCCGGACTAGGGCCTGGTGTACAGGGGCGTGTCCCCTTGCAGCGGGGCTGGGGTGTGGGCAGTGACCTCCCGGTAACCGGCACCGGGACAGAGGGGGTGTGCGATGGCCTCTCCGTGCAGCTGGCACCGGGCATCGGCCGTTGCTGTGCTCTCCCGTGCAGCTGGCACCGGGCTCTGGCTGTGCTGTGCTCCCCGTGCACTGGGACTGGGCATCGGGCGTGCTGTGCCCTCACCTCACAGGGAGTTGGGCGGCCGTGGCACCGGGCAGGTGGTGGGCTCGGCCCCGCTGGCAGCACCAAAGTTTGACGAAGGTTTCTTTTTTCTTCTTCTTTTTTTTTTTTTTTTTTTTTTTTTCTTCTTCCTCGGCATAGGGGTGTGCCCAGGTTTTTAAGCTGACTCACAGCTTCACTTAGGTCAGTATCTGATCAGCTGGAGCCTGTCTCTGTTTTGGTGTTTTTTTTCAGTTAATAACCTGCCTTGTGATGCTCCTGTGCAGGTTTTGGTGGTGCTGAAGGGAGGGATTTTGGTTGTTGCTCAGGGAAGAGGGCCTGAGGGACAGGGCCTGGCATTTGGACAGGTTTCGGTGGCTAGCAGATTGTATTGGCAATGTAAACAAAAAACAGCCCAAACTGGCTAAGCTCTGCATATAAATTTGCGACCTCAATTGTGAAATCTCTCTGGAGATGCTTTCAGAACTGGAGGCTGGGCTTTAGCTTCACAGTGTCTCTGGGAAATTTTTTCAGAGGCCTTATGCATCACTCTGAGACGTTTTGCATTGCTTTGAGACCAGACCTTAGTGAGTCCGTTAGAGTTAATTGCCAGACCTGGAACCCCAGTGCTTGCTTGGGAACAAGTCAAACTGAGCAAGGAGCTGCTCCTGAGTTCCCTGGGTTGCGGGGTGGGTGCTGTGCCTTCCACACAGGCATTGTTCTACCGATGGGTGGGTGTGTGCACTGCCCACGCTGGCAGTGCCATTGGCAGCATGTACCAGGTTAAGTGAGAGTGGGAGTAGCCCTGGCTTGGGGACCAGCTCACTTGTTATTGTGAGGAGCCACAGACGGACTGGGTGTCTGAAAACATCTGCGTGCAGCACACATAAGAAGTACATGTGGTGTTTCTGCTGGTGAGGTAATGCAGAGATGTTCCTCTGGGTATGTGTTTGCGCTTGAGTTTGATTGACACCCATATTCAAAATAGGAAATTTCCACTCTTCTATGTGATAAAAAGGAGAGCAAAATGCTGTGGAGGAAACCTATGAAGCTCCCCTTTTCTGAGGGCACCTACTTTCTGCTGCTGCCTGCTCTCCTTTGGTCTCCAGTATGTACATGTCTATCTGGTGACACTAAAGCTGCAAACCCTTTCCTTGTGGTGACTCAGGCTGCACTTAACAAACTATTCCAGAAAGCAAAGGGTGCAATTCAAAGGCTGCTGCTGGGAGAGAAGTGTTACAAAACTGTAGGAGAATGAAGTAATCAGGTATTATTTTGGAGCAGAGCTGCATGTGTTGCAGCAATCCTGATTCAGTGTTGGTGCTGGGCCTGGGTGGGGGGTCACTCATCACTCAGGGAGCTTCCTGGGGCAGAACAGGGGCTGAAAATGCCACTGAGAACACCCTCCTCCTGAGAGCAGTGCTGAACATGTGTGTGTATGAGTGCATCTGCTCTGCTCGCTGTGCTAGCAGCTGGAAAGGTGCAGCTGGAGGCTCAAAGTGAGCCTCCTGCTTCGGGAATATTTTTCTCATTCCTTTGTTTAAACTACATTTCAGAAAACATTTCCTTACCCTGAGTAGCTTGTTTGTTTGTTTTGCAAGAATTGTGAATTAAACATGCAAAGAAGCATGGGGATCATGCCATGATTAGTAATGGTTTGTAAGAAGAAAGCATTTTAAATATGTGAATAATTCTTTGGACTTGAACTTAAGCTTGTGTTCTATTTGTATTTTTTGGGTGGGTTTTTTTTTTTGTGTTTGTTTTTGTTTTGTTTTTCCTCCCCATTTAGTGTCTAGTGTGCAAACAAACACACAGTACGTATATAGCTCTTCTGACTGATAGCATCCCAGACTGGTTCATGTCAGGGAGCAGTGAAAAAGCTATTGGTTTTTTTTTTTTTCCTCTATCAATAGTAAATAGGTTGGATTTTTTTTTTCTGTGTGTGTGTTTTGATTTGTTTTTATTTGTTGGTTTGTTTTTTTGTTTTTGTTTTTTTAAAAATTTTGTTCTTTTTCTGAAAGAACTCTCCAGCTCCAGAGGAAGTCTTGGTAGGTAGGATGCTTTTCTCAATGCTATGCGCTTTCCCTGTCAAACACCCAGCTCATGCCTACGCTGTCATGCCTTGGGATCTTCCTTTTACTCCCTTCTTCCCTCCTTTTCTTCCTTTTTGAAAGCAAGTGAGATGTGGAGGTAGAAGAAGAAGAAATTCTGAGCAGGACAGTTGTACCAGAAGGATCTTAACAGCTCCCGCTGCCCTGTGACTGAGTTTGTAGCAGTTCGACATCCCAGTCAGAACTGGGATCTGGGTTTTGCAGTCTCACTGACCCAGTGGGGATGTGTTACTGTAGGGGCGCTGTGGGGCCTCTGCTTACTTATCAGGGGCCAGCAGGACTGACCTGTTTTGGGAGCGTGGGGCAGGTTGATTACAAGCGTGGTCACCCCTCCCTTTGGCACTGGTGGAGGTGACCAAGCACAGAGCATCAGGAGCCTCAGGGAGAAAAAGTTGTGCGTGTGTAGACTCAGGCCTGTGTTGCAGGGCCCCAGTGATGGAAAACCTTGTCCTTTATGTTTCCCTTCCTGATTTTTTATGGCAGGCTCAGTTGCTTCTTTAAGAACCGTGTGTGAGTTGAATCCCAGGTTATTTGCATCTGGAATTAGATTTGTTTCTTGGATCCGATTAAACATTTAACCAAAAGCAAATAGAGAAGTGCTCCTGTTGCATCAAGGTGGCCCGTGATCCAGAACCTGCTCTCTGTGTGTGCCTATTTTGTGGCCAGGTGGGGAGCTGAGCCTTTCATGCAGAGTCCGTCTTCTCCTCACACATTGTGTGGGGTGCGATTCCCCCAAGTAACGAACCAGATATTTCTGTTCTAGCAACGCTTGTGCTTCTGTATTTCTCCATTTCTTGTCTCTTGGCTGTAACAAGGCCTTTTGTGCTTTTTTTTTTTTTTGCTAAGTCACTGTCCTAGGCTGACCTTTGTCCAGCTGTTTCCTCTCCATTCTGCTTTCGTGCCCCTTGTGATCTTCGCTCCAGTTGAGGTTCAGCACTTTTCCCTGCATGAGCACGTCTCTGGAGCAGTGTCCCATCCCTCTACGCTTCAGCTCTAGGGCACCGAGAACCTCCCGCGCCGTGGGGCACAAGGTGACGCAGCCAGGCACTAAGGCTTTGTCCTCTGGTGGCTTCTCTCCTCTTCCTCTAAAGGAGGCAGGTTGGGGTGTGGACCTTTCCTTCTCTGGGGCTGTAGGCTGGGGGACCTGCCATGCTCTGTCTCACTTGTTCCCCTTTCTGGGCTAACCCAAGGTTGGATGTTTTGGGGTCCCAGGTCCGGTGAAGCTGCAAGCTGCCTTCTTGCACACAGAGCACGAGCAGAGGAGGTCAAAGACGGTCTGCCAAGCCGACATGAAGGTGGAATTACTGCCGGCCCTCACAGACAACTACATGTATCTCCTCATCGATGAGGAAACAAAGGAGGCTGCCATTGTTGATCCTGTGCAGCCTCAGAAGGTAAAGTCATCCACTGCCCTCGGGAGTAGGACACTTACCACCACAGCTCTGGGAGGTCCTTCTAGGTTGTCACATCCATGAAAGAGTCACCTGCTGACTCAGGCATAGGGGAAAGTCAGGAAATACTGGCTATGCAGAGGTACAGAGAGAGCTGCACAGGCCTCTGCTAAGCTCAGGCAGCTGCTGCCTGATTCTGAGGGTTATTGACCTGCTTCTGTTTTTTGCCCTTAGTTTGCAGTGGAGAGAAGAGGAAGTGGGACTGAGGGCTTAGTTATAGCTGGATGGATCAGAGCTCCTGTCCTGACTCACAGAGAGATGAGCTCTCTGCAGAGCTGCTGGTGTGGCTCTCAAACCCTGGAGCAGTCATGTCACCAGGTGTGAGTCATGTCATGTGAGTTGTAAAGTTCTTGTTATGCTCTTCCCTGCAGGTTTTGGATGCAGTCAGAAAGCATGGCGTGAAGCTGACCACTGTCCTGACCACGCATCATCACTGGTAACTACCCACTGTAGCAGGATCCCTCTGTGTAGACATAAGCAATCAAGAATTGCTGCTTTTCTGGATCAAGGGGATCTTCATTAAGCAGGAATCTAGGTGTGAAAAGGATCAGAGCTCAGGTATTGTCCTCTTGGACACATTGTCTAGACAGCAGGCTCTGTGTATCAGCATCTTTAACCTTTGAAATGCTGATTTCTTCCAGGTACTCAGTGAAATAAATGTGTGTGAAGGGAGCTGTGGGGTGTGGGCAGGAGCACACCCACCCTGAGGTGCCAGGACGTGCCTTTGAGGCATGCTGCTCATGGTCAGACCACATGGGAGGCTTACCTGTGCTGCAGAACAGTTCTGCCAGGGACATAAAGATGAATGTTGTGCTCAAGCAGGTTAACAGAACTGAATCTGAGCAAATTTCACCACAGGTCACAGCGGAGCCATCTTTGTGGCTACAGAGGTAGCTCTGGTCTGGCTGGACCAGCACCTTGAGCGAATGTTGAGCTTCTGACCTCTGTGTGCCTGCTCTGTGGTGTCTTGTGGGATTACACATATCCCAGCTATCCCAGTCTCTTCCTGCCCCAGTTACTGGAGGATTGACTGTGAACGTCTTAAGGCTGCTGTTTCCCAACTAGGTGTGAACTTGTGGGGGGTTGTTTCCCCCTTTCTCTGCCTTAATGCTGGAGAAATTGCCTCCACTTATGTTGATGTGGCATATCTTTGATATGAGAACAGGGTTAGATGCTGGGAGAACAGCTGATCAGAAATGATCACCTGGAGGTTACCATTGCAATATGGCCAGGCTTACCAAGGCTCTGAGAAGCTTGACCTCATCAGGCTTAATTTCCCTGCTTATTGCAGTAGGGCTGGACTAGATGACCTTTATAGGTCCCTTCCAACCCAATACATTCTATGATTCTATGAAAATAAATTTATTTTCATCCCTGCTCAAATCATTTTTTCCTGACCATTCAGGGACCATGCTGGAGGAAATGAGAAGCTTGTGAAGATGGAGACAGGGCTGCATGTGTATGGAGGAGACAGCAGAGTGGGAGCACTGACACAGAAAGTGTCTCACCTCACCTCACTGAAGGTGAGTGAGCTGCAGGATTTGGCTAGGGGCATCTCCTATGTGTCACAGCTTTAGAATTGGACTGGTGTGGTCCAACCCAAGTTAATAACGTGGTCAGAGCTCTTTCACCTTTTAACATCTCTTGGATGTAGTTGCTAATTAAACCTTGTGGCCTTTTCCAGCCCTGTGAATTGTGACCCCTCTCTCTTGTTTTGGCCAGCAGTGCTTGGCTGATGAGAACATTGGTGTGGCTCAGACCAGGGGTGTGCTGGGTGTCCAGGTGCTCCTTGCCAGCTGCCTTAACTGGGGAGATCATAACTGAGGTGTGAAAGGGCAGGGCTCTTGCTCTGCTTGGAGCCTGATGAGCAACAAAGAACTGAGTGGTCTTTCCTGAGTGACAGCTGGAGCCCAGCAGACAGAGAGAGCAAGCTGGCAGCATGAGCCACCTTCTCACTGGAACTGAGCTGTCTGTGGGCAGATGAGTTGGCGGGAGATGTCAGCTGCTGAGAAATGTGGGCTGGTGTGCATGTCAGTGTGAGTCCTGTGGTGTACCTTTGGGGGGGCAGCAGCAAACAGGAGAGCACAGAAGTACATGGGAAGATGTGCAAATTAGGACTGTGGTGGAAAAAATCACAGACTGGTTTGGGTGGGAAGGGATTTTTAAAGCTTATCTGGTCCAAACCCCTGCAGGGAGCAGGGACATCTGCAACTAGAGTAGGTTGCTCAGAGCCCCAGCCAACCTCACCTGGAATGGTTCCAGGGATGAAGCAGCAACCACCTCTCTGGGCAACCTGGGCCAGGGTCTCACCACTCTGAGTGGAAAAAATTACTTCCTTCTCTCCGGTCTAAATCTCCCTGTTTTAGTTTAAACCCATCACCCCTTGTCCTGTCCCAACAGGCTCTTGGCCTCATTAATATGTTTAATCCTTTCCTTTTCCTGAGTGTTATCCACTTCTTCCTTTCAGCTTCATTTTTTGTTTGGAGCTTTTTACACTTGATTAACTTTGTTTAGGATTGTGCGTGGCTCTGGATCTGTTGGCTCCTGCTCCCAGCCCGGCGCTGAGTCACTCTGCATGTAAATTGAAAGGATCTGGTAGTTCTCTTTGTCACGACTCCTGCTAGGAGGAAAGAGCTCCCTTCCAAGTCCCTGCCATAAAACCCTCTTGCTAGGCTCTCCCTGGAGCAGAGCTAATGTTTACTGGCCATCTATGTGAAAATTTGCCTCTAGTACCACTAGGCCATTGTAGTAGTTGCAATTCTTTTCTAACCATACGAATGCAAGCAAATGGTAGCTTATGCTCTAGTCTTCTGCCTTCTTCTCAGGTGGGATCTCTTAATGTGAAATGCCTCTGTACGCCGTGTCACACTTCTGGACACATCTGTTACTATGTGACTAAGCCAAATAGCTCCGAGCCACCTGCCGTTTTTACAGGTAAGGAATTGGGAGGTTGCATTGCTTGGCAGTCCATGTTGCAGAGAATGGAGCTTACCCTCTGCCTGTGTGCTCCTGACTCTGGGCATGTGTCCATTGCTTGCTGCCTTCACAGCTGCTTCACGTCCACCTCTTTCCCCCATCCAAGTGCTACCGAGTAGTAATTGTGGATGAAATCAGTGGAACCTCTCTAGGTTTGTAAACTGTTGCTGGACACCTTACAGGCAACATGAAGAGCAAGCCCTGGCTGAGTCCTACATCCAGTGTTTTCACGGAAACAAGAGCTGTTGCTTTGCTGTCTTGGGCCAAACTGTGGCTGAATCCACAGCCTGTTGCTTTTTCACATGTCTGTGCTCACATCTCTAACAAAACAGAGTGGGGAAACAGGAGTGAGAGAGAGTTGATGCTCCATCTCTGGTAGCCAAGTTTTGGATTCTAGTTTGGAGAGTAGGGTTCCCCTGCCCCCTGACGGTGCCCAGTCTCCCCATACTGTCATCCCACTCCCAATAGGCGTTCTCCAGAGCTTGCAACCAGCTGATGCGTGGAAGAAGCAATGACTTAAGTGAGATTTTAGGGTGGAGAAAATGCAGAGATAACTCATCTTTGTTCAGCATTGTAGCAAAGAACAGAAAGGGTTCCTTGTCAACTCTACAAGGTGGACTGCCCACAGGTCAGGAAGCAGTTGGCGGGGTTTGCTGGAGAGGCCATGGAGCTTTCCTGCGACAGGAGCTGTATTTACCACCCGGGTTTCTGTAGCACTGAGCCTGTGTTGGGCAGCAGCGTAGCCCAGCTCTCCCTGTGCCTTCTGCTGGGCTGCAGTGAGGACAGCAGTGACAGGACTGACCCTTGGGGACCCTGTGCTCACGCTGTGGTGTGAGGAGCCTTGTCTGGTCTTGAGGTCATGTCATGTCTCCCTTGCAGGTGACACACTGTTTGTGGCTGGTTGTGGGAAGTTCTTCGAGGGAACCCCAGAGGAAATGTACAGAGCGCTAATTGAGATTTTGGGCAGCTTGGACCCTGAAACGGTAGGCACCTCTCCTGCTGTGCCAGGAAGTTAACTGGCCAGAAACCGCTGCAGACATCAGAGGAACTGTCTTGTTAATAACACTGATGTTCAAAGAGAGAATATTTCATGTTGAAGGAGTGAACGCTTATATCCAGAATTGTCTTTGCTGCTGAATAGCTAGAATGCCTACCCCAGATATGTTGTGGGCAGAGAGCATTGGCTGCTCACTAAAAGAAAGACTGTGGAGCTGTTCTGCCTGGGCTCCTCCATCAGGCTTGATGCTAAATTGGCACCAGTACTGGCTGGTGACTCCCAGCACTTCTCCTGGATGTGTCTCCAGCAGAGAGTGTCCTGTGTCCTGGAGGGTTGAATATTGTTCCTGCTGTACCCTAACACTGATAGTTGTACCTGGCACTCCACCTTTGTACCATCAGTTACCCAGTGTCACCCTTTCTTTTCCTAGAGAGTTTACTGTGGTCACGAATACACCATCAACAATCTCAAGTTTGCTCGACATGTTGAACCCAATAATGTCGCTATCCAGGAAAAGCTTGCGTGGGCCAAGGTGAGCTGCTGCTTCATCCTTCCCCCACACCTGATGCTTTCACAGAGGCAGAGCCTCTCAGTGGAGGTAAAGAGGACAATGCTGGGGAGAAGGAGGCCGAGGGGAGTTAAGAGCCAGGAGATGCAGTATGTTGTGTGTACAGGGAAGCAATGTGTGGGGCAACTGGGTGTGTGTGTGGCCCACAGGAGACTATTTGCTTCCTGGTGAAGACATGACCCTCCCTGGAAACTTCTTGCTGTACTTACAGGCTGATCTGTGTCTGTCTATGAGAGTCAGCTCTGTCCCAAGTCTGTCTGCATGTCAGTGCTTGTCTTTCTGGTTGTGTGTGAGGTCCCAGGACAGGTCTGGCTTGAGGAGTATCTTGGGTAGTTCAGTGCAGTACTAACCCTGGGTGGTTAATATCCAGGATGTTTTATGTGCACCTCATATATTCCTCACTAAGCAGACCTCTCCCTCATGACAGGCCAAGTATGATAGTGGGGAGCCAACCATACCCTCCACCATTGCAGAAGAGTTTACGTACAACCCCTTCATGCGAGTGAGGTATGGGTGTGGGAATTGTCCTTGGTTTTGAAGGGAGGATGTGGGGACATCCCTAAAGAGCCATAAGTGGGAATTGCCCTTCTGACATAGTCCTGTCCCTCAAGGGACATAGTCCCTCAAGTCCCTCAAGGCCCTCAGAATACCCTGGCTGTCCTTTCTGCAGTGAAACGTGAGGGCTTGTGGTGAGCATCTCTGCCAGGACTGCAGTCCCTGACTCAGAACAGGTTTTGTTGAACAATTAATGTTCCTTCAATAGGCAGGGTTTGGCAGATGGTGCAGCATGGATGCTGTTCAAGGCAAAAGAGCATTTTCAGTTTCCTCTTGCTGATAAGCCTTTCAGCCGGCGGAGCTGATAAGCCTGTGCCAAAGCCCCAAGGCTTTGATCTTTAAGTGCAACATTTCCCCTTGATGCGGGTGAAATGCTATAGTGGTGACTTCATATGTAGGCTCTTATCTTGCAGTCTCTGCATTGGCTGTCACTGGTGTTCCCTCTTGCCAGGGAGAAGACAGTTCAGCAACACGCTGGGGAGACTGACCCTGTCCGAACAATGGGTGCCATCCGAAAAGAGAAGGATAACTTCCGAGTCCCGAAGGACTGAGCACTCTGCCTAGGGCACTTTAATGTCAATTTAAGTGTAGTTTAGACTATTCAGATGTTTTAGGAGCTGAACCTTCTGTTGTGGACAAGTCCTATTTAGGTTGTTATTTTAATCAAGGGGAAAAAAAAAAAAAGCAAGCACTTTGCCCTTATGGAGATGTTCTACAGCATATTTATATTATGATGAAGAATATTTATCCTTTATTGCTGTCTCTCAAGCTGTCACGTGTGTTGCATGCAGATTATTTCACAAGTGTTGGTACATGGCTCAGTCTGGGGTGGGGAAGGGTCAAACCTTGAGATCTAGGAAGAAGCTCCTGTGATGTTTGCAGGAGCCTGAGGTGAATGCAGACAGGGGGACTGGGCCCCAGATGTCCCCATTTAAAAGGGAGACAAAATACAGTAACTATAAAGTGCAGTAACTGCATTGTCAGCTGGAGATTGAACTTGTCTTCCGTGCTTCTACCTGAGTCTGTCACTTCTGGCTCTGCAAAAAACAGTTCTCAGTGATAGACTTGCTCTGTCACCACCAGTTTAGGGCCTGGTTTGTGCAATATGCAGGGTGGTCTGGCTCTGGGAGGGGCACATGGGGCCTGTCTGGCTTTTCTCTCCTCTCTGATGTTCCCTGCTGTGGGCTGCAGTAACCTCTCCGTTCAACAGCACATGAGCTTGGATGCTGCTGTCTTGCTTCTACCCTTTTGCTCTTTGCTGTAGCCTGTTGGGTGTACACGCTGACCGCTCTTTGCAGTGACCTGTGTCACCTGTGTTAGTGCCACCCAAAGTAAGAAGGGATTTGTATCCTGTCTCAAAGTCTTGTGAAGACCTTCCCTAGTGACTCACCATGTGTCCAGCAGCAACCAGATCCTCCAGCAGACCCCTCGCTGTGAGTAATGTGGTGAACAAGCTGGGAAAACTGCATGGAGGGAACATCCTCTCGGGCTGGTTTTCTAACAGGGACCAGTGTATCAAAGTGGACGAACAGGATAAACTTTTGGGGAAAATAAATGCAGATTTTCATGTTGTGCATCAACCCTCTCCAGCACTTCCCACCCTTAAGCTTGGTGTCCTCAAACGAGATATGAGCACAGGCTGGTGGGACCCAGCTTTGCAGGCTTGGTGTCTGTGTCTTTGATGCATCTTCCTCCCAATTCCAGTTCCTTGGTCCCAGCCATGTGCTGCAGATCTGCACAAGTGAAGGAGTTTTGCAGACAGTTTGCAGCTGAAACGAGCAAAAGATCCAAACGATTTTGGTTCTGGTTTCTCCCCCTCTTCCTAGTGTGTATTGGTAACACCATCACAGAGCCTGTAACTGTCAGGGTGGCACTGGTGTGTCCCTGGTCTGCTGTTCCAACCACCACCCTGAATGGCAGCACATGAGTGGGATTCAGGGCAGCACCATTTATTTAATTCTTTTAAAAAGATAAAGTGTACATAGTTCAGAGCGAAAAGTGGCACCTAAAACTTTATTGTCTCAACTCAACTGCTGTGCTGCTACAACAGGGTGCGATTGTACTGATAATGGTTTGACAAAGGAGCAAATAAATAACAGCTGGTCGGGAAGGAGGCGGGTCTTTATCTCATAAACTTCTTTATCTATCTCTTTAAATTACCTCACAAATCTATTTAGTTATTTATTATATACTATCAGTTGAAGTCAACCAACTGGAAGCCTCTTTCTACCTAACCCTAAGTGGGTAGTGTTTTTGTTTTTTTTTTATTTTCTGGGGCTTTATTCAAACTGTATTTTCCTTTTGAAGGAGGAGCAAGCACATTGAGCACTTGTTTCTTCCTTGCAAGTGCTGTTCTTTCACAAGAGGCATCCTGAGGGACTGAAGGTCAACCCTGAGCTGGGGCTGGGAAGTGAACTGGGGCACAGCTCTGTTCCTGCCCTGCTGCTTTGGTGTTATTTTTGGGCTCATGTGTGTCAGAGGCTGGCCCTGGAGCTCTGGCTCTCCCAGGGCAGGGATCTATTGGAGCAGGGCCAGAGGAGCCCCAGGAATGCTGGGACCTTCTGGTGGTGTTTCACGATTTCAAGGGGCTTGCTGGAAAGATTGGGACAGACTTTTAAGCAGGGCCTGTCAAAGGATGATGGTTTTAAAATAGAAGAGGGAGATTTAGACGGGAGCGTAGAAATAAATTTTTGACACTGAGCGTGGTGAGATCCTGTCCTAGGTTGCCCAGAGAGGTGGTTACTGCCCCATCCCTGGAACCACTGCAGGTGAGGTTGGCTGGGTCCCTGATAAACCACCTCTAGTTGCAGATGTCTCTGCAGGGGGGTTGGACCAGATGAGCTTGAAAGGTCCCTTCCCACCCAAAAGATTCTATGATTCTATGAAGCTACTAGTGTTTGCTGAGAGCTGACACCCTGCAACCCTCCCAGGGACCTCCCTCATCCCTCTCATTTTTGTGTGTTGGGAAGGGCAGGATTGGTTATTTTTACAGGCTGGGCTGTTACTTGCTGCTTCAGTGAGCAGCGGTGAGGGGCCTGGCTGCAGCTTTGGGGGGGAATCGGGGTCTGCTCCAGCTTTTCTCCTTGCCAGGCTCGCTTGCGAGCCCCAAGCCTGGGGAGTGGGTAGTCGTGCCCCACAAGTGGATGGCGTGGGGGTGGGTATCGAAGGGGAGTTTCTGACGGGAGGCAGGAGACAAGTCTCCCCCTTCCTACTTTGCAGCAAAAGCCGCATTGCACCGAGGTGGTGGGTGGGGGTTAGAAGCGCAGCCCCAGCCCCGCAGCGCGGACCGTGTGGGTTGTCAAGATGTCAGCCCGCCCCGCTCTGCGGGATCCGCCCCGCATAGCACCGGCGGGGGCGGGACACCGCCGTTCGCAGCGCGAAGGGGCCGTACCGGGGCCGCCCGCAGGTACCGGCTGCTCCGCCGAAGGTCCCGCTGCGGGGGCTGGGGGAAACGGGGAGCGGCACACGCCGGGACCGAGCACCAACCTGTGTCCTGCGGGGAGACTGGGGCCGCTCCTCCCTTGTCTTGCTGCGTGGGGCCGCCCCCGTGTTTTGCTGCGTGTGATCCCGTTCCTGGTGGAGGGACCATGAAGGTGAAGGTGATTTCTGTCCTGGAGGACAACTACATGTACCTGGTCATCGAGGAGAGCAGTCGGGACGCCATCGCGGTGGACGCTGCTGTCCCCAAAAGGGTGAGAGGTGCTTGTGCGTTGTGTCCTACCCTCCCCCCTCCCCCTCCCCCCGCGAACAGCCACAGTCCAGCCACGTCCCGGGTGGTGTGTTCTGTTCGGGGTCGTGTCCATGGTATCCATGGTGGTGGCCCCACACAGGATTGATGTGTGCGGGGTCTTAGCGTGCAGTGGCTGCATCCGTGTGCGTGTGAAGCATCCCACCGGCGGGATGACCCCTGTTCAGCCCCACCCTGGAGGTAGGTACCAGACCCCCCGCTCCCACCTGCCTCTGGGCTGCGGGGGGATTTCTATGTCATCTCCATTACCTCCCGGTGCTCCAGCTGGAAGCTGCGCAGACCGCAAAACAAGTGACAGTAACCCGCTTTGGAGCGTGTCTCCTAGTGCAGTCCCGTTTCTGGGAGGCAGGCAGGGAAGGCAGCAGCTGGGGTCGGCCCTCAACACTGTGCCTGTCCTCCGTGGAGACCCCCTCAGCTGCTGCACGTTGTGCGAACGCTGTCGCGGTTTTTAAGTGTTTGTTGCTGACCCGACGTTTCCTTCCTCTTTGAGGAACGTAATCAGGAGCTGCCAGAGGGTTTGTTAGCAGCAGTGGGTTTGAAGTTGGCGTGAAAAGCCTCCTGGCAGCTGAACCGCGGGGTTGGCAGCACCACCCGGTCCCTCGCCGCAGCCAGGATGGGTGGCACGGCCGCTGTCTCCCCGTGCGCGGTCCGTGCCGCACCTTCCAGCTAACACTGCAAAAACTCCGGCCATAAACCGCTGCTGTATCCGGGAGCAGCGTGTGCCCGTGCGCCTGCTCCTCTCTGCGTGGCAGGGAGATGAGCCTTCATCCCACCCTCATCCTCTTGCTCTTCAGCGGCTGTATTTGGTCCCCCGGGCCTCTGGCCTGCAGAGTGGTGCTGTACGGGACAGATCTTGTCGGGATAGACACAGCGGGTGCTGGCTGTTCGTGGCTGTGCTGTGAGATATAGCAGCCGTGGTGTGGGTCTCATATTTCTGCTTTCACTTCCTTCTTCTCTGGGTCTGTTTCAGTTGCTGGAAATCGTGAGGAAGGAGAATGTGGTGCTCAGAGCGGTCCTCACCACCCACCACCACTGGTAAGAGCCACCAGCACGAGCTGGGGTCCTAGGGCAACCATGCTTATTGAAGGACTGGTGCCTATTCCGTTCTGTGCTGGTGTAGGGACCATGCGAGGGGCAATGAGGACCTGGTGAGGCTGTGCCCGGGGCTGCGGGTGTATGGTGCAGATGAGCGGATTGGGGCCCTGACTCACAAGGTGACTCATGACCAGGAGCTGATGGTATGTGGCCATAGGACCTCAGGAGCACCCCAGGACTTGGCCCCCATGCACGGATCCTGTCCCACAGGGCGGTCGTGACTGGTGCGGTACTGGGATGGCGGGCAGTAGAGCTGGGTGATGGTCCAGTCCCCAGGGGTGACTGACAGGGTTGGTGCCTTGGCTGGGTCTGTGCTTGGGCTGTCTATGCTGTGGGGCAGTTCCCAGTGTCTCACTGTGGTTTTGTGGCCTATGATGGAGAAGAAACCTCATTCCGTTCCCCAGTCCCTTTAGGATCGTGCTGGGGTCCCAATCTTCTCCTGGGATCCTGCTGCTCAATGCCATCAGAGCAGGCATGTGCAACCTGAGACTCACCCAAACCACCATCCCCCAGCATGTCTGTGATCCACTGAGCCCTGGTCAGGCGATGCCATGGGGTTTTGGAGGGAGTCCAGCTGCCTTTCAGGGCTGGGTGACCCCAATGGTCTCCTAACCCTCTCTCCCTGCAGTTTGGGGCCATTCATGTGAGGTGCCTCTTCACCCCCTGCCACACCTCAGGCCACATGTGCTACTTCATGTGGGAGGACGGCTCCCCAGATGCTCCAGCTCTCTTCTCAGGTATTCCACCATGCCAGTGTGCATCCCACAGGTGCTGGGGATAGAGGATATGTCCCCTGCATGTCCCCCCTGTGCTCAATGGGGGCTCCTACCCCACACCCTGTCCCTGGGAGCAGAGCCAGGACACCTTCTTTACCCAAGCCCTTTTCTTCACAGGTGACACCCTGTTTGTGGGAGGCTGTGGGAAATTCTTTGAGGGGACAGCAGAGCAGATGTACACCAACCTCATCCAGATCCTGGGGGCTTTGCCAAAGGAGACGGTGAGCACCCCACATCTCAGCCCCGGCCTGAGGAGGGACCCCAGAATTGTGAGGGTGCTCTAGGCTTATCCCTGGGGCTGCGGCTGCAGCAGGACTGGGATGGGTTAGACCTGGCACTGGGTGCATATGTGATGCTGGGTGCTTCTTATTGGCACTGCAGAAAGTGTTCTGTGGCCACGAATACACTGTCCGAAACCTCAAGTTTGCCTTGAAAGTGGAACCGGAGAACGAAATAGTGAAGAAGAAACTGGCATGGGCCAAAGTAAGTGACTGTGCCCCTGCAGGGTGTGGGTGGAGGTGGGTGTTGGAAGCTGGCAGGTTTTTGGAAGTCTCATTCCTTGGCAGCAGCGAGATGACGAGGACTTGCCCACGGTGCCCTCCACGCTGCAGGAGGAATTCCTCTACAATCCCTTCTTGCGAGTCACGTAAGCAGTGCTGGTGCCTGGGGGGGTGTGAAGGGCCCCACTGCAGGATAACCCCCAAACAGTTCCGCCTCATACTGTCCCCGAACTCCGCTCCCCTTTTCTCTCCAGTGTTACCTCTTCTCCTGTGGGTTCACTAGCTCTTGGGAAATCCATGCCCTGAGTGAGAGGAGGGTGCTGGCATGTTGGGTCCCGAGTTGCCTAGCATGGGGTTCCATGTACCCCAGCACCCACCTGGCACCAGGATGTGGATCCCCTGTTGTCCCTCCCAGTGTGTGCTGGGATCCCAGTGATGAGGAGGGGTTCCCATTCCATTCCCCATGGTCAACACAGAGCTGGTGTCCTTGCAGGGAGGAGACCTTGCAGAAGTTCACAGGCAAGACAGACCCAGTAGAAGTGCTGAGGACCCTCCGGACTGAGAAGGATAACTTCAAGAAGCCCAAGGAACGGCCCCATCCCCAGGCTGTGCTTGCGTTTGACTGGGGACTCTTCAGCCCCTTCCTCGAGAAGAAGTGAGCAGCCATGTTGGTGGCTCCCAAAACGCAGCATCCCCATCCTGGGCTGCTTCTGGCTGGCTCTGAATCACCGCTTGGGATGTATCTTCTGATTTTAACCTGCTCATTTGGAAGCTTCTCTGCTTCACACCCTCCAGCCCCATGCCCAGCTCCCCTGGCCCACGGGGCCTTTGCTGGGCACCCACTCCCTGGGAAGGGAGCGTGTGGGGCTATGGCACAGGCTGCTGTGCTGTCGTTGGTGCTGGTCAGGAGGTGTTTTGGGGGAGAGGTCACCCATGGTCACAGGGTTGGTGGGTGCAGGAGCTGCTTCCCATCCTGCAGCCCTTTGCTTGCAGGAGCTAGGGGAGGGCACGGGAGAGCAGGGGTAGCTCAGGGAACTGCAGCTCTGTGCTCCCAGCCCAGCCAGTACCCACAGGGCTGGGAGAGGGAAGCCCTCCTGGCCCTGCCTGCTCTGCTCTGGCCATCCAAGGCTGAGGATGGGCAGGGAGATGCCTGGCTCTGCAGGCAGGGGCTTGGGTGCCAAGAGGAAGCCATGAAGTGGATGCGTGTTTTTGCCAGTGTTTGGCAGCACCTGTGCTAACAGAAACCCTCCTAGCAGTGGCATTTGGGTTCTTTCTCCCCTGATATTTTTATAGTAGAACGACACAGGAGCATTGTGTAGGGATTTGTAACAGAGTCACTGGCTTGTGGGAGCCACTGAAGCCACTTAGGCCAAGCTGAGGGCTCTGAGGTGCTGTCTGTGCCTGAAGGGAAGTGTTCTCTAACCCTCTGCCTTTGTAAAAAACAGTTCAGTAGGGCAGTTTTTAGGCAGAAAACAACTATGTGCTGTGATACAGCTATTGCTGTTTTTTTTTTAATCTTCACTAGTAAATGGGAAAACCTTTGGCTGAAACCCATATTTACGTTGCCTTGTCTTTAGAACAAAAGCTGGGGAGCAGCTGGGTCTCTTTGGCTCTTCAGCCTTCAATTTGTGCATGATCAGTACTGTATTTTTTTTTTTCATTGTCTTGAGAAATGTGCAAAGGTGATCCTGCTCAGGCAGGGGGGTTGGACTAGATGATCTTCTAGGTCCCTTCCTACCCCTAATATCTATGAATCTATGTAAGCTTTTGTTGGGAAGGTGCATTACCAACCAACAAATGGTTTTCTTTCTTTTTGAGGGGAGGGGGGAAATGAGGGTATGGTGGTAGCTCTGTAAATAGCTGTGAAAATCTCTCTGCAGGGTCCAGAGCTTGGGCAGGGTGTGGGACAATCATGTGGGACAATCACATGTCTAGTGTTGGTACCTCCATGTACCCAGCATGTGTGAGCGTCTCAGTGTTGCTGAATTTACACGCGTTCTGCATAGTTCAGGTGAGAACATGAGAGGAGCTGGTCCCATAATCCTTTCCTGTATTTAAAGAGTGTTGATATTTGATTGTTCCTAACTCTGGAACAGAGGCAACTTCAGGGTCTTTCTGGTGTGGATTGTAAACTGCATCTATTCCCACTGCCGCTTGGTT
This sequence comes from Corythornis vintsioides, assembly GCA_025447755.1. Classification (NCBI taxonomy): domain Eukaryota; kingdom Metazoa; phylum Chordata; class Aves; order Coraciiformes; family Alcedinidae; genus Corythornis; species Corythornis vintsioides. The sequence goes on from JAOEGS010010013.1 coordinate 23,575, forward strand.
TGTGGCTGTTTCTTTACTGGCCAGAAACGAAACTAAGCTTTTCTTTTTAACTTTTATTAAGTCACAGAGTTAGAATTTACTCTCCCCCCCCCGCCAGCAGAGGAAGAACTAATCCTGCTGCACAAGTTGCCTCAGTACTATTGCTTGAAAGTCACTCAGCTGAAATGTAGTGGTGCAGTTTGTAGGTGCTCCTCTGGAAGTTTATCTGGGAGCAGAGATGCAGCAGTGTGTGTTTGGGTGGGGTTGTCTTGAACTAGCACCCAGCCTGTTCATGTTGACAGCAGCAGCTCAAAGGATAAAGGAAATTCAAGCTGTTCTTGATACCATGGCAAGAACAGACACCCGGGAGCTGAGGTGTCAGTGTGTTCTTGGTGGGGGAGAGAGTCCTTTGATGGCTTTAGCAGCATCCACCTCAGTAAACTGGTAATTGGCAAGGGGACAAAATGTAGAGCCTGAATTGTTTAACCCATAGCTAATTTAGCCTTACTTATTCATGCAATTGTGTCCTGATGTGCATGTTCTCCACTGAAACAGTGTGTTTCTCTTGCACTGATGTACAGGGTTGTGGTCCAGTGTGTTGGACTGACTTGTTAGTGCTGTAAACCAGCATAACACCAGCTGTTATAAATCTGTGTGTGGAACTCACTGGAACCACTGACTCCCTTGTGAAAGGGTGGGGAGGGGGAGGCAGTGAGGATTCCTGCCTTGCAACACTGTGAATTCACTAATACATCAACAACACCTGAAAAAATGTAAAGTTTTTAATTAAAAACAATTTTTAAAGTTCTTTTACACGATTGGCTTTCTTTCTCTGAGAAGGACTTGGGTGCATTCTGCCAGAGGAGCTGTTAAGAAGGGACAGGTCAAGATCTGACAGCCCTATACATGAGGTTGGTGTTGATGGGGTGAGGGTTCTCTTGGACAAGGGTCCGTGCAAGGGTTGAGTCTGGGCTGGTGGTGTTTGCTCAGAAGGACCAGAGCCCCATGGCAGCTTTGGTTTTAGTTTTTGTTCACTAAACTCTTTCTGCACAGTCATGCTTCCTTCAGCGGGAACTGCAGAAATACTGCAGTGATGCTGCAGTTCTGATGTTCACACCCTCTTGGAGCTACAGCAGCCCCAAGGAGAGATCCCAGTGCCCCACCCACGTTCAGGTACAGGTGCAAATCCACTACCATCTCCCCTTCCCATACACTCTGTTAACCCCAGAAGAACTTAGATTAAACAGAACCAAACAGGGTTCTTCAGTCAGTTGTTTTCCTGTGAATGGTTCTGAAAATACCAGTACATGAAAACACAGCCAGTGAGGCAGGCACATCATTGGTTCTAATCACAAAAACCCACATCTCTTTCACCTCCATTTTCTGGCATTGTAGTCCCAGAGGTGACACTTCTCCCATGATCCCCAGGCAGCTGGTCCCCACCCTCTGACAGGGCACAGTCACTGCAAGGCAGTGAAATGTTAAGACAGAACCCAGGTCTAATGAAACCATTTGGAACTAAATGAGGATGTCCTGACAGAGGCAGCCACAAAACTTAGTGCTGTGACAACACAGAAAGGCCTGGATGGGTAAAACAATCACATGGCATAAAGCTCACCCCTGTGAGGCCAGTCTACTGAAACCCAAAGCCTCCAGTGCCTTAAATTCAGTTCTGGTAGGAACTGGGTTGTTAAAGGTGTGTGATTTAGTCCTTAATGATTGCATAGAGCCTGCGGGGCATTACTGCTCCCTTTGACAGGTGTTTTAAGTCAGTGTTTGTTTTTTATTTACATCTCTTCCATAATTACAAAGCTGTAGGCACAACGATTGTCTGCTGATGTGGACACCACCTTCTCACCCCTAAAGAACGTCAGAACTTTTGAGAGTCTTAAATACAAATGGAGTTAAAAAGGCACCAAGTATCTATAGATGGGACTTCGCAGCACCAGTCGTCACCATTTGATGTTGAAGCCCGTGCTGGTTTTCTCCACCGCGTGGTACTGTGTGTGCAAAGCTCTCGCAGCCTCCTCCGACTCGGCGCCACCCAGCCACCGCTCGTACAGTTCACTCACAGCCTGGTTCTCCTCCGGAATTTCACTCTGGAGAGACTCGTACAACCTCTCAACTTGTTGAAGCTGGTCCTTGCTGGTTTGACTATCTGGTTTGATTTGGCCACCTCCATTTAAACAGCCTACATGCAACAAAATGTAGACATGTCACCGAGTTTAAAAAGCATTTCAGCTTTTACCAGGGAAAAACCCAACTGCAGTTAATTTACTCTGCACCTGCAACTGGTTGCAGCAATGAAAGCACCATTATAAAGGTGGTTTACTCCCCACTTAGCTAGGAGGGTGGGCTGCAGGTTTAGAGAGGAGATCATTGACCTGGTGTGCCCGAGGAAGGTTGTGGAGTCTCCATCTCTGGAGACACTTAAGACCCACCTGGATCTGTTCCTGGGTGACTTGGTCTAGGTGATCCTGCTCTGTTAGGGGGGTTGGACTAGATGATCTTCTAGGTCCCTTCCAACCCCTAATATCTATGAATCTATGAAGGCAGGGGAAGAAGGAACAGGGAGTTCTCGTGCTCATCTTGTGCTGCCAGAAAAGGGTGTGGGACACCTACCCACATGGGAACCACCTCAGAGTCTTCACTAAAGGTAAGATAATGGTGCCTGGGCTGTGTTCTGGGTTTACTGGTGGGGTAGAGGTGTGGTGTGAGTTGAGCTATGGGGTGTGTGGTTGCCCAAAGCAGTATGCTGGTGCTGTGAATTGTGCAGAACCTCAGAGAGAGCCCAGAGCAGCAGCTTGGTGTCTCTTCAGGCTGGGTGAAGCAGCCCATGGTTTCTGCTAGCAGGTTCAGAGAACCAGGAGGGAGAACAAGGAGGGCTTGCACAAAGGAATAAAATAGGTTAAAAGAGACTTTCTTCATCAGCATTCTCTAGTTTTCTGTAATTATAGTGGAAGAATCTCATCCTGTACCACTCAGAAAACTAGGAGGGTCTCCTTAAAAGCACTAATTATGCAACTGTTGTGCAGTGGAATTTACCTGTCACTACTTAAAATCCTGAGGAATCACTAGTTTCTTGGTGGGAAAATATAACATAGAAATGCCTCTGAAATTTGGATGCTGTGCCTGTTACATCTTGAATGTTTGAAGGCTTTGCCACCACATTTGGGAAGTGAGGAACTGTCTGTTATTCTTATATTTTAGTTATAGTTCTGGAGAGCTATGATGCCCCTGAGCATTCTTACCTGATGGGCAGGCCATGACTTCAACGTAGTGATAGGGTGACTTCCCTCGTTTCAGCTTTTGCACTAAGTTCTGGATGTTTCGAAACCCGTATGCCAAAGCAAAATGGAGCAGGATTACTCCATCCTTCTCCAGTGTCACCTCCTGGAAGTCTTTGTTTCTGAGAATCAAGAGCAAAGAAAATGTTTTATCCAAGTCAACTTCTCTTTTGAACTTCAGAAGAGCCCTCTGCTAAAATGAAGCTCTTTGTGAGATCTCATTCATGAGAGCTGCCCTAGTTCTTTGACACCCAAAGAAAACAGATGAAGGAACTATCTTACAGATCCTGCTCCAGTCTTGTTTGAGGACCTGACAGCTGAACTGGGTTTACTGAAGAACACCTGGATTTAATAAATCCTTAAAAGCCAAGCAGATAGAGCCTAAATACAAGTTTCCTTATGACTGGTCTTTATGAGTTGGCTTCAGTTAACTTGTACATTAGTGAGTCCACCAAGGAAGCTTTTGAATTGTAGTGGGTCATGGAAGCATGGAGTGAACTGTTATTGAAGGTTTCCAGCCTCCTCAGGTTAGTGGAAATACCTGTTCCTGATAAGGGAATAATTTGCTTTTTCTCAAGTATATCCCATTGAGACTCAGGGGGACTGTTCTGGGGTTTTTTTTCTGCTTCCTAGACCAGCAAATGCCAAACAGAAATTTTGCTAATCAGGGATAGAATTAGTTACAAATGGTACATTAAGGTCACAGCTGGGAAGCCAGCAGGAATCTCATTTGAGGGAGCCTCTGTGCCCAAACTCAAGTGATTTGTTTTCTGTCTTGCCATAATGTAGTTAAAATAGAGCCCCAAGGCCCTGGCACAGGCTTTCTGCTGTTTGAGAGCTGGGTTATTAAGGCATTGGCTGAAAGCAGTTGAGGAGTCCCAGGCCCATGTGAGCTCTGCCTTCTAAATTACTTTAAAAATTGTCTGCAACTAGATAATGGGAAAATCCATCAGGTGAGCAAAATATGTGGGTGCTGAAGGGGTCAGAAGTCTCCAAGGGTAGGCTCTGTGGATCACTGGCTGATTTATCGCTTGGCAACTGTGGGAGTGAGGAGCCAATTCCCATGCTAGAAGTGGAATGTTTGACATTGCAAAAAGAGGTTCAGCCCATTGTTGTCATGAGCAGGATTTCAGTGGAAAAAAACCCCAACCCTTTCTGTAGGACTTTTATACTCCTTACTTTAAAGGCTTGTACTGAATTGTATCCACTTGGATTCCAAAGAGCTCCTTGGCTGCGTGCTTGTAGATGTGCTCCAAATAGCCACCGGAACCCCCTCCAGCGTGGCTCGTGAGCTGCTCTTCTGAAGCACTATTGAACCTGGGGGAAGGGAAGGAAGAGGTGGTTTTAAGGGAAATTTTGATAAAGCACTAATGCAAAGGTCCAGAGGACTCAAAAGCAACAGGACAAGCTCCAGACCACTCTCTTTGAGCTCCTCCCTTTTTCCTTTCTCCTGGGATTGAACTATTTATAGCTTCAGAGCCCAGGAGGTTTAACCCTGTGCTGCCCAGCATCCTTTGGGTCAAGCTCAGTGGAAATACTGTCACATGCCACCACAAGGTGTGACTCGGGCACTGCTTGCTTCAACTTCATGTATCAACAGTACATCTAGGAATGTTTGAGTTACAAGGCAATGTACATTTAGCTGAGTTCCTGTTTTAACACCTCTACAAACACCTGGCTTATGCTTACTCCCTCCTTTCCAGAAGTGCAAGTGTGGTGGGGGTTGGAAGGGACCTCAGGAGATGTTCTGGTGCCATCCCCCTGCTTCAGCAGGGTCATCTGGAGTGGGGGCTCAGCATTGCCATGTCTAGGCAGGTTTGGGATCTCTCCAGAGGAGACTCCACAACCTCTCTGGGGAGCCTGGGCTAGACTCTGACACCCTCACAGCAAAGCTATTCCTCCTGTTCAGGCAGAACGTCCTGAGTTCCAGTTTGTGCTCATTGTCCCCTGTCCTGGTACTGTCCCCTGTCCTGTACCACTGAGAAGAGTCCAGCCCTATCCTCTTGCCCTTTAATTATTCATCAAATCTGCAACACCAGTGGAAGCAGCATTCCTTACTGAAAGCTCTAGGTCTGTGGTACAACACATATTATGAAAACAGTTGGTTTAGATGTGGTTGATGGGATGTGAGACCACTGCTGGGAAGTACCAGTGCTATGATCACAAGCATGGGGAGATGAAATCTGTGTGGCTGTGGCTTCATGCGCTTAAAGCTGCGTAACAAAGGTGAACAAAGCTCATGATGCCAGGATGTTTGTTCTGTACACGACTGTCCTTAGCAGGATCCTGGTTGAAGTTCAACATGGTTTTGAGCAACCATGTTAATGCAAGATCTGTAATTTTAGTTCTGCACAAATAATTCCCTCTCGGTGACATGCCAAAATACAACCAACTATTCAGAGGTCAAGATAGTGTTTCTTGAGAACAGCTCAGCACATGGAAGCTCCAACAATAGCTTTTGTTAGGAAAGAATAACAAGATGAGGGATCTGCTTAGAAGCACTCATCAGGCAGTGATACTTGTGTTCTCCTCCTAACATCTGCAGAAGGGAAAACACTTGAACTCAGGCCAAACTGTTTCAAGTCAAATGGAAGATGTTGCCTCTTGTAGATAAAATCTGAGCTTTGGAAGAACTGCAGAAGGCGACACTTTAGCCTGCAATCACCTTCAGAAACTATTTTTTGATTTGATCTTGTTTACAGGAACTGAGCTTCATTAACAAAACATTTCAGTGTGTCTGGCCTCACGTACTGCTATTCTCTTAAAAGGAGGCTGCCAGTAAGCTCCAGTGCTAGCCTGGAGCAAACAGTTAGACCAGCAAAAGTCTTGGGATTTCTGGCACTTTATCTCATTCTTACTGCCAAATGTAATAACCTCTTAATGGGCTTTCCCACGTGCTGGAGGATAAAGCCCAACAACGGGTTGGACTGTGTGTGCGAGCACTCCGAGCTCTGAGGAATATACGTGCTGTTTGTAAACAGTCCATTTACTGAGTGTGTTAAAGTGAGCAAAAGGTTATAGAAGTGCTTTATCACCACAAGCATGAGGCCTGGTGCTCAGAATGTACTCTGCAGAAGCTGGCCAGAGATTTTTATCAATTAATTAGTTGTTCAGTTCTGGGTTATAACCGACACTTTCATAATGACTTTTCCTAAGGGCACCCAAACACTTCAGAATCTTTTTCTCCTCAATGTTCTGTTAGTGGTGTAACAAAGGACTTGAAGGACTTGTTTACATGAGCAACTTCTCAAGCTGTACTTTAGGGACTCAACCATGTTGAGAGTTCTCCTAACTGAGGATGTTTTCCATTGTTGATGTGAGAGCAATCACAGGCACGAGCTAGGTTAGAGAAAAGACAGTGGAAAAAGTAAGCATAAACAGATCTGTAGCAGCAAATGTGTTGACTTGAAACCTACACCTACTGATCACTGAAATGTGGCAGATAGAACTGAGGATCTGGACATGCATATTATTTTAAGTACCTTTTTTTTTTAACTTAAGTATCCCTTACATGAAAGGGGTTGGATGACAATAGCCTTTCTCTACCTCACATTCTCCCTCTTTTCAAGAGTGACTATGTTTATAACAAGAAATGGGCTGTATGGAAGGACACTTCCCTTCATGGCTCAAGCAACATATGTGTGCCAATCAGACCATTCTTGAGCACAGGCTGCCAAGTGCATGTGGTTGTACTTGAAAGACTTCAAGGCCATTTAGGAATAACCCAGATTTTCAAGCAAGAGTCCCATCTGCAAAGGGTACATCTGAAAACAGACTAGTGTCATGTTCTGATCATGTGCTAGATGCTGCATATTTGGAGTACCAAAATCTCTACTAAAAACTTAAGGAGCTAGAGCATTAAATTTTTTAATCCTATACTCAATCATCTTTGAGAATTCTTAAAGGTTGCCACACGTGGAGCCTTTCTGTTTGTGGATGTTCAAAATGCTAGAAAGATACTCATTTTAAAGAGAAGAAGAGAATGTTGTGGTTCAGAGTTCAGTGCAGAACCACCACTGCATGTCTATTTATACGAGTAAAACATGATTTTAATGTTTCTGTTGTCACTCAGCCAGATGTTACTTTTCAGTTGAAGCAACTAAAATCTCATCTGTTTTGTACGTTTTTAGATCCCTTTTTTTGGGTTTGTTTTGTTTTGGTTTTTTTTTTTTTAACATATATAGACTCCTAAAGATTAGCTGATCTAAATATTTCTTATCTTTAATTTTGGAATCCTTACAGTAGACCTGATAACTAGGAACAGGGAGAAGCAAAATGAGTACAGTGCCATAACAGGTTTGGTTTCAGCAAACCCTTTTGTCACCTATCTGGGTTCTTTCACTTTTCAGAGTCTGCAGGTAGATTTCTGTGGGATTCTACCAGCTATACTAGGAGAAATGGGAACTGAAGTAAATGTCTGTAGCCCAATTTGTACTTCTCTACACATTTATCTTGCCCCTATACTCTTACTGAGCTAATTCTAGCAATCCTGCTGTTTTAGTGAGTGCTGCTAATCCTTGTGCTACTAAGATCCAGAACAACTAGAGATTCTCCGAAAGTGGGAAATTTATAATATTCTATAGATTGTTCTAATACACAACTTTAGTGATTCAAGTGATGCAAGAAAACAACTGAAATACAAATGCATGCAGCCTTGTGTAGAACAGCAGTGGAAAGGCAAATTCTATTGAACTTGAGAATAATGGGATGAAAAAGAAAAGCCTGAAGATGCACATGAGATTTTGTTCTTACATGGTATCCAAAGGAGCAGGATCTACATCTGACAGAGATACTCCTACTTCTTCCAATAACTTTAGCACTTCTCCTAAAACAGAACCACAGACATGAAAAGCTCTTATTCTGAGGACAAAAGAAAACAAAATCTACAGATCAGTACATCAGACTGCATCTTAAAATTTTACCAGGGTATAATTTGTGCTACTACAGTGTAATTACACAGCACTATCCTCTATTAGAAACAAAGGCTTATTAAAATCAGCCAAGGCCTTGCCCTGAGGCATCCAGAACTGGCTCTACTTACCTGTGGTGATTACGCAGTCCACATCACGAGTCTGGTACTGTTGGTTGAAAAAGTCTGGCCTGGAAGCCTCTAGTTTTTTGTCATAACAGGGCATCACTGTTACGTGGTATATCTGGTCAGGTGTTAAGTGCTGTAAGACAGACAGAGGTGTGCATCTGGGTTGGCCAGTTCTATCAGAACCCTCAGTTCTATCTTGAGGGTGATGTTTTCAAGGTCCAAGTGAGAATGACACCAATGTCACCATGCCTTTGGAAATACTCTATTGCTGAACATTCATTTTTGCATAGATAACTGTGTGTGTGTGTGTGTGTGTGTGTGTGTGTATAATTTTTGTCACAGAACCTGACTTTAGTTTGTGTCAGCAGCATGGTCTCTTGTAGATTTCCCCCCACCTCCTTTTGCTAGTGCAGAAGATCTGGACCAAGTCAGCCAGGGAAGTTAATTCCTAATTATGCTGTCAGAATATGCTTCCGCTGTGCTGCTAAGCCTCAGCCCTTGCATCAGCAACTAAGAAATGATCTGGAGTCAGACAAAAACCTCATGACAATCCAAGAAATAAGCACAGGCTGAGGAAACAAGTCATTGACTCAAGGCCATTGTTTCATTGTCTTGTGCCAAATAATTCTTAGCAGCTGCCAATTTCTTAACAAGTATGCAGATGTCACCGTTCACTTAAAGCAAGTGTTCAAGTGCTGCTCGCTAATGGACAATAAATCACACAATCCGAAGTGGTGCTTAAGTTTTTTACTGAACAAATCTAGGCAATTAGTACAACTCTAGTCTTTAGATATCAAATTTACATTTGGAAAGATTCCAAAGGTTAAAGACTGAGATCAGAACTAAATCAAACTGAAGCAGAACATTAAGCTGGGAACGAGCCTGTAATTTTTAGACAAGACATGATCTGCACGTATGCACTGATTGAAGTTTGGGATAAGGACAACATATTTTAAGTTATTCACCAGCTTGAAACAACATGAAAATACCACACACAGACAAGATGGGAACGCAAAGGCATTGAAAAATGTGTTTCTCTGGCCATCCCAAATTACACAGATTTTTAAGGAGTCTATGTAGTATTACTGTCCTAGTTGCAGTCTTCTTGTTAGATAAAGTAGAAGTGAGAAAGATGCTGCCTTTGCTGGCTACTGCCAAGATAACTTTTACCTTTACCTAATGTATAACATGTAGCAAAAAAAACCCCATATAGATATAATATTAAAGTATTCATTTGTAGCAGTTTGCCATTAAGCACAACATAGTTCAGACACTTACCTTCTGTTCTGCAAAATGGCCCTTGATCAAGGAGCCCATGACCTGCTGGGGAGACTTGGTGGTACTGATATAAGGAATGATAAAACTGCCATGGGTTTTCTCTGCATAGCAGATCCAACCTGAGAAGAGTATAATTAGCAGATTAAATTACAAAAATAACAAGCAGCCCTTCGCTCTGCCCACCCTGTCCCCAACCCCAGGCTTGGTACCCATTAATTACCATTTTCAGCCTTGCTTCAGCACAAAATGCAAATTAAGTGTAACATAAGATTAATCTTGGAGATCACCGTGTAAATGTATAGAACACTACTGCTATTAACGCCAAGATCTCTGTATTGTGAACAAAGTAATCCCATGAGTGAGTTTCTCCTCTTGTACTTCTCTGACTAGCTTTTTTGTTGTTGTTTGTTCTAGTGTACTATTCATATTCTGGTTTATTATTTCCATAACTAACTTAGTGCCATACCTGGGCAGGCAGAAGCTAGCATGGGCAAAGCCTTTTTGTCTTCAGATTGCTTCCGGAAGCGTCTGAGGAATTCTTTTTGGCTCTCCAACAGGCTGAAGTTTCTTGAAAAAGTGGTATCAAAAACATAGTGCACACCTAGGCAGTACAGCATCTGTGTTACAATTCCCAATAGAGATATGGCAAAGTACAACAAAAACCCTCCAGTCAGACCCGATTCACACCACATTTCTTATTGATAGGTGTCGAGCTCTGCAGTGCAGAGCCAGCCCTTCTGTCAGCACAGGGAGATAATCACAAGCTGCAGGAAGACTGCAAACATAAAAGGTAAAAGTTCCTTCCATCACTCCCAGTTTATGACACGACTGAAGCCGCAGTTTGTATTTTAGCTAATGTCAATCACAAAATGCTACAAGTCCCTGGGGAGGTTAAGTCACATCAACCTCGTGTGCTCATGGGGCATGTTTAATGTGTACTCCAGCACTCCTCTGTTATGAGCAGAACCAGACCATGCTTACCTAAGCTCTTTAAGAATGCAGTCAACTTCTTTGCTGTCTCTAGAACACCCATTTTACACCTTGCAGCCAGGGAAGCTCTGGACTGTGGAGAAACAGAAACCACCACCAACTTCTGTGCATTGAGAGCAGCAGTCTTTGGGGGGGGGGGAAAAACAACCAAATGACACATTTTAGATGCTAATATGGTATGTGCAGAATTTTTTCATGCTAGAACATCAAAGTTTATAACAATTGCACTTGGATCTTAAAAGCTTCTTTGAACCAAAACAACTCTATCTCATAGAATGTATTGGACTGGAAGGGACCTCCAAAGGTTATCTAGTCCAACCCCCCTGCAATAAACAGGGTCATCTCTAACTAGGTCAGGCTGGCCAGAGCCTTGTCAAGCCTGGCCTTGAATGCCTCCAGGGATGGAGCCTCCATCACCTCTCTGGGCAACCCATTCCACTGATCTATCACCCTCATATTAAAGAGCTTTTTCTTAATGTCTAACCTAAATCTGCCCTTTTCTAGCTTAAAGCCATTGCCCCTTGTGTCTACAAACCCTTGTAAATAGACCCTCCCCTGATTTCTTATAAGCCCCTTTCAGGTACAGGAAGGTTGCTATAAGGTCCCCCCAGAGCCTTCTCTTCTTCAGGGTGAATAATCCCAATTCTCTCGGCCAGCATCTCTCAGCTTAACTCTAAAGTCAGTAACTTACTACACTAAAGTGCATTCCAAACCCAGGGTTTCTTTTTAAAAAACAGTACACTGTGAATGTCCTTGAAGCCTTCAGATCTCTGAGACTAATGTTTACATGTGGTGTTTCCATCTGTTATTCTGCAGATCCACCCTACCAATCTGAACAGATTTCAAACTCTGCAACTGAGCCCTGACATGGCACCTACCTTGTTAGAAGTCAGTATTTTGCAGAGTTCTTCATGGCTCTGCTGAGTGATTAAAACACTTTCTGCTGAGGTAATGCAACCGCTACAAGCTAAGCAGTCATTCAGGGTGATTTTAGCCTTTTCCAATTTTTGTGCTCTTCCATCCTATAAAGAAGCAGACTGGACTCAGTACTGATCATGTGTAGAACTAGGCAGAGGTTTTCCCACCTTTACTGTAATTTGTAACAACAATGTTGCTCTTTTTGTGCTCTTGGTTCATCACTAAAAATAAGTAACTTTTATTCTTAGGAAGATAAGAGGAAGACAAGTATCTTTGAATTTTGCTGCTTTTCATAGAATCATCTGGCACAAAGATGCAAATATGCTGAGAAATTTTGGGGAAATTTTAGTAAGATCAAGAATGTAACTTACATAAAATACAGAACAGTTGCTTAAGCCATAGCTGGTGGGCTCACATTGCTCCCAAAAACTGAAATTACACAATCTCAGAAGCAAATAGCGTCTGTCTTGCTCGGTTTCTCAACCTGTGTGTGACTGAGAGCTGGGTTAGCACAGATAACTTGATGTTTTAACAGGCAAACTGGACACCACAGAGATCCTGAGACCTTCAAGCACCAGCCTCCAGCATGCAGTGAGCATCATTTTGGAGAAAGTGGGCCAGCCTTGTCAGTTCTGTGAAATGCTGCTCTGAATGATGCTGGAACTCTTTTTTTTTTTTTTTTTTTTTTTCCACAAGAATGTGAATTTCACTCCTTCTGAATAGACTGTGTAGCCAGAGAGCAGGCTCACTAACGGTTTTAATCAATGCTGGGTGTTCTGCAGTCTTTGTATATGCAAGATTTACACAGGAGAACTGTATAGCAGCATGTCAGGGATAGCATCTGGCTCACTGATTATTCTTCTTAAGTTTTGACCTGAATAAGTCAGTTTTCCCATGAGACACTCCTTTTAAATGTCACTTCTCAAAGTGAGAAAAAAAGACTGAGCAATTAGGTCCTTGTAAATTAATATTTTAAAATAAGAAAAAAGATTCCTTCGGGAGGGCTGTATCTCCCTTTTTTTTAGGTTGACATCTGCCTAAAGTTAAAAGTGCCATTTCTGGATGACTTCCCAGCTTGGTTAAGTAAGAAATGGTAACTTTTGTGTGTAAACAGGAAAATCACTCTGTAGAACTCGGCAGTAGCTCTAGAAGCAGAAGACTTCTGTATTCTGCAGACTATTAACAAATAACTTAAAATGATTATTAAAAAAATCAGAGCAAAATTTAAGAGTATCCAGTTGAATCTCTGAATGCTCCACTCTATGAAATAATGAAAAAAGAAAAGGCATTGTTGCAAATAATTTAAGAATTGCTAAAACAAGTACGGGTGGCAAAATAGACTCCCCAGCGTATCTGCACTCCCACTGAAAATTGTCACTAATTACTGTCAGTGTTTCAGAGCATAAAAGACAGATGCACAATCAGAATGAATTACTGCTTATAAAACCAGGTGATGAAAAAGTTGGATTTTGCAAAAGGATAAGAGAATGCTGATGGCAACAGTGACACTTTTCTAATGTCTTGGTCCTCTCTAAAGGATCGAACAGCTGTAGACTGTTGAAATACTTCACAATACACTCATGTTTTCTGGAATAACGAAGAAAAATCACACTTACTTGGTTGATCTGAAAGTAGCTTCCATCTGCTTCTATTCTGATCTTAGCTGCTGCTTTTCCAGCATTTTTTTCCACCTTTACAGGTTTGATACATTCCTGAATGAGACATAAAAGTTTGAAAGGAGATGAGCAACAGAAACACAGATTGAAAAGAAACTAGAGCAATCAAACCAAAATGCTACTTACCCCCCACCCCCCCACCTTGAGCTACACTGGATTTACTTATAGCTTTTATAACCACCACAGGAAAAACATAAATGCATAAAATTTCTTACCTCTTTTTTACAGAAGGAACACTTTTCCTGCATCATACCAAACCCAAAGAGGACAATTTTGCTGCTCTTTCTGTGGAATATGTCTGTTTTACAGATCACTGAAAAGAGCAGAGCTCTGCCTGCACAGCCCTCCCCTCTAAAACCCGACAGCTGATGGTGAATTCTTCCTCACAGGCTTAACCCACGGAGGCGTGGTCACTAAAGGCAACATGTGGCTCGTGCCAATTAAGTTTCATTTCATGTCAAAAGGGCTCTGACAACCTCCACTGGACTCTTTCCAGCTTTCTGTGCTGGTCTCTGATGAAGTCTCAAGGGTGTTTTTTGCATTTTGTGCAGTTTTTATTGTTTAGGAACCTTATGACTTCTTGCCCTATTTCCACAGCTAGAATTCTCTTTGCCTTTTACCATCCTTACTCTACCAACACCTTCAGGCTTCCCCCCAAATTAATCCAGCTTGACTACATTTTGCAAGATTCACAGACTAGCAGGAACGAATCATTGGGATTCTTTAGTTATGTTCACTGAATAAAATAAACAACAATCTCTACTTAAAACAGAAAAGTGAGTTGTATTATTTATGTGATTCACTAGGAAACCCAAGTACTGCAAGGAAAGCTAAAGGGTTTGCTGTGCCCCATTCACTGATGTCAGTTCTGGATCTTTTTTCAGTCATACTTGTCAGCAAATTGCCCAGGATAATTACTTTGTATTTTTTCTAGTGCTTGAAGCCTCCAAAAGGAATAGTCTTGACCCATCCTTGCTGCTCATTCTCACCTCCCTGTCACCAGCTACTGTATGCTGGTTCAGACCTGTAGTCACAGTCTGGATTGGGTGGGAAGGGACCCTTCAAGCTCATCTCATCCAACCCCCCTGCAGTGTTCAGGGACATCCACAGCTACATATGAGCATCAGTGTGAATTAGAAGTGTGCAAGGAAACTTGTTCAGGCTTAAGCCTTTTTTTTTTTTTTTTTTTTTTTTTTAAAGAGCGCTCTAGAGTAACACTTAATAGAGCAGTTTCCAGATCGAGATGTGAATGACAGACTGGTTGTAAGGCTGGGCCAGTATTTCTCTCTTAGGCTGCTAACAGAGGCTTGCAGCGATCAGTGCTACTGCCCTCTCCGACCCCTGCCCCTCTCCGTCCCCTGCGCCTGGCTGAAGAGACAATGAGGGATCTCCCTACTTTTTTCCTTTTATCGTTTTACTTAACACCCGAAGGATGTCTGAAAAGGGATCTGTTCCTTTTGCCTCCCTCACAGGGCCAAGCCGAGAGCTGTTGTCCTGGCCGGCGCCACAGCCCAGGGCTGTCACCCACCTCCCCTCAGCGCCATCTTCCCCAGTCGGCCTGACAGGGCCGCCCCCGGGACGGGGGCCAGGATTGGGCCTCCTCTTCAGAGTGTCCCCCGCCTGCCTCAAGTCCCGGACGCCCCCAGCCTGCCCGTACCTACCTGGGAGGGCCCGATGTAATCGTCCAGGTCCGTCAGCTGCAGCACCCCGCTGAAGGGCGACGCCATCGCGGCCACGCTACCGTAGAGCGCGGCGGGCAGTGAGGGGGCGGATACCGCCACACTGTCGTAAAAGGGGGAATGGGGCCACACTGCCGGAAGGGAAGACGCGGGCGGGAACGCGCATGGGCGGAGCGGTCAGGGGTGTGGGGTGAGGGGCTTAAAGCTGCGCGGCTTTGCAGAAGGAGGGCTTGAGCCGCCTTCTCTTAGGGCCTTTGGTGGTTTCTGGGTGATGGGGGTAGGCTTGAGGTAAGATGTACACACTGTAGAGAGGGAGGTTTCACGGCCTTTGGTCTTACAAGCAACGTGAGACTTGTGCTGGGTTTCTTCATGTTCTTGCAGAGAGTGACTCCTCAAAGCCTCCAAACTTGTGCAGCTGGCTTGGATACCTGTCGGCTTTCTTGGGGCTGCTCTCCCACTGGGCTGGCAGCTGGTAAGGTTTCTGCCTGTATGGTACAGAGATTTGAAACTTTTAAGTCTGGACGGCTTGTTGTGTTCAAGGAGATGCACCTGTGCTGGGAGGCCAGCCTTGGGAGGATTAGGGGCTGTTCAGCCCGAAGAACAGAAGGCTCTGGGGAGGCCTCCACATGGCCCTTCTGGACTTAAAGGGACCTGCCTTTTGAACAGGGCCTGTTGGGGCAGGACAAGGGGTGATGTTTTTAGACCAAGGCGAAGGGAGAGATTTTTAAGCTCAGCGTGGTGAGACCCTGGCCCAGGTTGCCCAGAGAGGTGGTTGCTGCCCCATCCCTGGAACCATCCCAGGTGAGGTTGACTGGGGCTCTGAGCAACCTGCTCTGGTTGCAGCTGTCTCTGCTCCCTGTAGGGGGTTGGATGAGATGATATTTCAAGGACTTTTCCCATCCTAAACCATTCCATGATTCTATGGTGTTTTGTGTGTTAGAGGTTCTCAGTGTGAGAAATTATTAGTTGTTTGAAGGAAAGTATTTGTGTGAGAATCAGTGGAGAAAATGGCATAATAATTGTTCAAGGTCACTGGTAAGGCTGCAGTACTGTCTGAGAACTTGGCTTCTTCATTGCAGACCCTGTTCTGAGATTTCCCTCTTGTCAGTAGTGTCGCAGGGGAAGAGTTGCAAATTTGGGCTCTTACAGAATGTAGCCTAATGCATATTAGAAAGGCTTTATTTAAAAAAAAAAAAAAACAAAAAACAAGCACAAACCCCTTTGCACTGTTTGCAGAAGTACCCTGAGGTACCCAGATGGGAAATGCTGTGCTGTGGAGAGCTGTAGGCCATTTCCAAGCATAGCTGGAGCAGAACACAAGGAGAAACTGCTAGCACCTGGGGCCTCATCCTGAAAGCACTGTTGGATTTTGTCCTTGCAGCTTCCAAAGCTCTGATTAAGGTGTGAAGATGGGGCTCCAGAGAACGCAGGTTACTGACAAAACACCCCAGGCTCTGCTGATTTCTAGATGACTTTAACATCATGCTTTTGTACCTCTAGATTATTAAGAAACTATGAGCTCTGCTCTTCATCTCTGAAGAAAGTATCTTTGTTGATTGAAATGTTGTGCAGCTTTCTCTGAGCTAGAATATCTCATTTAGGGGGTGGATATAACCTTACAAAGCAGTGTTTAGTAGCCAGAGGTAAAAAAAAAAAATCTGAAATATGTTGGTTTTCATAGATGATGTTGCTCTTTTGCTTACAGGAGGTGCTGAAATAAATAATTAAGGCACCTAATAAGTTCTGAGCCCCCAGAGATTGTCACTGAAGACAATGATCCCTGCAGACAATGACCTGTTCAGGGGTCTGGAATGACCATTTCACCTTCTGATTGCTTTCCCATAAGCCCATTTGGAAATGTTTTACTAGTGGAGTAGACTCCCAAGGGAGACAGTGACAGCCACCTGTGAAGTTGGGAGCAGTTGGGATGTTCAAAGCACTGGGGAACCTGAGGGGTCTGACAGTCCTGCCTCTCCTTCATAGTGAGCTGAGCATGAACCTTTCTCTGTACCTGCTCTGCAGATAGAAGCCTTTGCATTTTGCATGCTAAGCAAATACAAGGGTGTCAGTACTTGGGAAACTTGATGGTAGCTCCTAAACCTTCACCTGCTGATGGCTGTTGTGTGTTTCCCCCTTTAAGGTGAAACCCCAGATTAGGTGCTAGCAAATCTTGCAGGCTCTGAGCCCTTAGTTCCTACACACGAAAAAATAATAATATTAGAATTAGGTAAATTCATACAAACGTATGTAATTACTGAATAAACAACTCCACATAATAAAGACTTTCTACTCTTGTGTTAACTGGCACAACAGAGCCTGGCAGTGTAGGCACGGTGTGCTGAGGGGCAGCAGCTCCAGCACTGTGGCGTTGATGCTGGGGATCAGAACATGCAGCCGGTGCAACCATGAAGCCGTGTCTGCCAGGGACATATTGGCAGTCTGGGGGAAGAGGATCTCTGCTGACATCATTAGCATCGTTTGGTGGACTCTAGTGCTTCCTAGTAAATTGGAGCTCTGAGGGAGGAGGAAGGAATTGAAGCAGGTGATGAGCGGAGCTGTTAGAAAGCCAGGAGTATTCCAGTTATCGAAAAAAGGGTCAAGGAAAAATTGGCAAAATAACTCCAGTCTCTCTGCTGCTCTCCTGCCCTTCCTTCCGCTCCTTTTTAACAACAGAAGTTGGAAACTTGGCCTGACTGTGTCCTTGCTGGGAAGTTGACCTTGGCAATTTGGGTTTTCTTTTGTCAGGAGAGTTGGACAGCAGAAAAAGCCAGGTGCTTGAATTTCCTTTCCCCTCCTCTCCCATGGGTGTTGCTGTTGTGGCAGGCAGCAGAGTGGTCACGCTGCATGTAAAGCGAGGTTGGTTTGTGCAAAGGCTGCTTGGCTTGTTGTTGACTTGCACAAATGGCCTCAGCCCAGCAGGACCAGGGCAAGCAGCAGAGACTTTTTCTCACTCATAAAACTGTTTTAATGTCTGTTAACAATTCTAGAGGCCTGGTTCAGAATCTTTCATATGTCATTAGACTGCCACAGATCATCAGTAGAGAAATCCTTGCTGTTTACAGCCTAGTTCTCGTTTGGAGTGGTGGGACTACTTCCCAAAGGTCCTCTAAGGAAGAAACTTTTACACTGGGCAGTGTGTGGAAGTTCAATCAGACTAAGGGCTGGACTGAGATAAAGACCCTACTGGAGCATGAGAAACTCCTTTCTGGTTTTTCTGTGATTTCTGGTTTATCTTCTTCTTTGAAGAAACATAATGAGGAGTTTAAAAAAAAAAAAAAAAGGGAGCACAAGAGAAAATGAGCAACACAAATACCAAATCAATCCAACTGAACTCTGTTCCTGTCAGCATCATGGCTAAGACTAAAATGCCAGATATTTTGTGTCTAGCACTTACCCCATGGAAGTTGCTCCTCAGTGTTACAAAATCCAAATATGATCCAAAAGCAGCAAATAAACCAAAGTACTGTAGCAGCCATTCCTGGTCTGCTGCAGTGCCTTGTGTGCAGGCAGAGCCCATGAAAGGAAAAACAAAGCTCAGAAGATGCATCCTTTCTTTCACTGGATTGTTGGAGCCTGTAACCCTGCATAT
This sequence comes from Corythornis vintsioides, assembly GCA_025447755.1. Classification (NCBI taxonomy): domain Eukaryota; kingdom Metazoa; phylum Chordata; class Aves; order Coraciiformes; family Alcedinidae; genus Corythornis; species Corythornis vintsioides. The sequence goes on from JAOEGS010010013.1 coordinate 42,009, forward strand.
GAGTCCCCATTGGCAATGAAATGTGTACTATAGTTCATGTTGCAAGCTCCCAGTGGGATCCAAATGCTACCAGACAGGAGGTGGGGGAATCATTTGGTCTTTGAGCATACTGGGGTTGCCATATTCCTGCAGTGTCAGGATGTTCTGGTCTCATTCTTGATACGGCTTGTTTTTTGACCTCAGTGCCATCTGAGAGAGTCCTCCCAAGAGAAGGTTGGTACCTTTTGCTGGCTGCTGTGAGCTAAAAGGCTAAAGAAAGAACAGGTCTATGTGTCATCTAAAATAATGGATGTTATACAAGGTGGCTGAATCCCCCTTTTGTGTTCTGGAGAGGAGCAGAGCCCTCAGTTGTTGCCTGAGTTCTGCAGTTGGAAGCAAAGGACTCTATGAAGGAGTAGATGTGCTCTGGGTTCTCATAGGTCCCTTGGGCTTTGTGTTCATTCAGGATATTCACTCTGCAGGACATGGGTAGTCAGGGTAAGCCAACCACAACCAGTAATCTGCACCCACTACAATTTATTTATTTTTAAATTATTTTTTAAATGGCCCATTCTTATAGTCAACATGAAAATCTGATGTTGCTTCTTTACAAGGACCAGGGCTGCTCTCCATTTGGTATTGGAGCAGCTGCACTGGGGTGGAGCTGGCTCACTGAGGTGTAACTCATTTACAATCTCCAAAAACCCTGGCTCCAAATTTCTGAAAACTCCTAGGCACAGGAGAAATCCAGATGTCATAGAATCTGGTTTTTTCATAGAAGACTGGTTTTGGGGGAAGGGACTTTTTAAAGCCCATCTAGTCCAACCCCTCTGCAATGAGCAGCAACATCTGCAACTAGAGCAGGTTGTTCAGTGAGGTCTGAAGGATGCCAGATTCCTGAAACAAGCTCAGTGGGAAGAAAAGGCTTTTCCTCACCTAAGGGAGGAAGAGTTTGGACAACCCATTGGGGTTATGTCAGTCTTGTCTCCGTTGTCATGTCATTGAATATGTAGTCCAAATCTTGCACTCTGCAAGATGAAAAGAGAAGGCATGTCAGCATCAGCTGTTTGCTGTGACTTTCACAGATCCCAGCTAGTGACATTTTTAGCACAGCCAGCCAGAGATGTATTCTCTGATGGGACAGCTGAATTTACAACCCTTCCTCTTGCTTGTCTGTCAGCTCCTTCCCCGTAGCTGCAGGGGCATTCTCCTTTCCAGTGTGCACAGCTGAGGGAAGCTGAGATGGGTTGATACATGGTTTGTTGGAGCGGGCAGTCATGGGTGGCAGCAGTGTCAGTAATTCATCCTGAGTGACAGAGCTGAGATACAAGGTCCGTGTCCCTTTGAACAGGGATCCCAAGTCTGCTGTCATCATTGAGGCAAAATGTGGCTTCAGAATCTGGAAAATGCCTTTGAGCATTATGTCACAAACTCCAGTGCTTGTTATGCGTGCATCTGGGGAGAAGAATAAATCTGAAGTGATGCTCTACTTGTCTTTGAGTCTCAGGCATTTTGTGTCTGAGTGTGGCTTTGTTCTTGAAGGAATGAAGAGCAGATTTCATGGTACAGGGCTGGACAGTGGAAATGAGAACGTGCTGCAGGTTTTGTGTGCACACCTGCATCCCTCCCCCCACCACCCCTCCCCAGCTACTTAATCTGAGAAACTCTTATTGCACTGGGAAGGTTACAAGTGACCCCAAACTAAGGACAGTGTCCTGCTGCCACTGCAAAGCAACAGAGCAGCCGTGTGGAAATCCATCATGAGCTCTGTGTGGTGTGTTACCTACTCCATTGAAGCTGGGATTGAGGTGGAGGAAATCAATGTAATCAGTGTAAATACTGGAGAATCCAAAGTTGATCTACATAGGTCCCTTCCAACCCCCACCATGCTGGGATTCTGGGATTCTACACAGGCTCTCCACAAAGGAGTGTGATGCCCAGGTCAGAGCTTTCTGCCCAGGCTGTAGGAACCAGTCCGCATTTTGCAGAAGATAATGTTGCCAAATGACAATCATTCAAGTAGCAGATAAAATGACTGAAATGGCCAAATCCCCCATCATAGCCTCTTTCCGAGGGCTGGATATGACCTGTCACCTGCTACAGAGACTGTGCACACGTGTGTGTGAGTATATTTCTGTTTTTCAGGAGAGGGCAGGTTGCACTGCTCTGTTCCATCGCAAGGTGTCAGCCTTGCTGTAGGGAGAAGCAACTGAGCACACGAAGTTTGTTAGCAGGTGGCTGGCTCATACTGGAGACCATTATCTTGAAGGTAGAAAATGCAGAGGTAGAGCTTTGTGCTTGAGAATAAGGAGTGCCTGTTAGAGCTGTATCTTGGAATCACAGAGTCACAGGCTGGTTTGGGTGGGAAGGGACTTTTAAAGCCCATCTAGTCCAAACGCCCTGCAGGGAGCAGGGACAACTGCAATTAGTTCTTGCTGCACTTCAGTGTATGGTAGAGATGGCTAAATGCTGACGATACAGCAGAGCCAGAAGGTGCAGGAGCATTGCTGGGTGCCTACAGCAGCACCTCCCCCTTTATTGACTGGCCCTCTGGAAGGTGTGTGCTTTGGGAGCATCTACTCAGCCAAAGGAAATGGGAGTTGTGAGAACATGGTGCAGCAGCTGACACCAGTAGAGCTGTTGGGTGCCAAATACTTTTAATGCTGGGAGCACTGTGGCACAGCCAGAACTGATGGCTGAGGAGCCAGTGTCTTGACAACCTGGTTCTTTCTGAGCAGCCTTTCAAGGCTGGGCTGGATTTCTGGGACACGTGTCAGCCTCCTCCTGCCAAAAATTGGTCTTCCAGTAATGAAAGTGACCTTAAAACTGGCCATACATCTTAATCTTGGCTGCTGGTGTGTCAAGAATGTCTCCAACAGGCATAGCCTACAGACCCTGCCCTGATGAGCAGCTGAATGGGTAGGGTTAGGATGTTACTGAACAACACTTCTGCTCTCTAGTGCAGCCAGTTCTCACCACCATGAATAGAAGCCTTGTTGAGAGAGAAAACCCAAGTATCAGAGTAATTACCTTTTTATTTTTATTATTTTTTTAGCTTGTTTGGGCTTATAATTCAGGATGAGATCCGAGTGTTATATGTAGGTGGTTTTTGAGTTTGTGCAACACAAATATTAGAGAGGAGACTGCAGAGGAGAGAGGGAAGTAGAAAGCAAGAAGAATCTCCTGTGTAAGCCTCAGGGAAGGTGTTGGGTTTTACTTCCAGCTGTAAACTGATACGTGATTGCTGTTGGGCCTTTTTATCCTGTCTAAAGCATCTCAACTTTTTTTTTTATTAGTCTCTGACTTCCTTTAGCTGTGTGCAGAGAGTAGCCCTGGGAATGTTGTGTGGCCAGAGTATCGGTTGCTCTGGAGTTACTACAGCAGGCAATGCATCAGGATTGGCTTTTAGTCCTAAAATGACCAAAGATGTAGTGTGTTTGATGGTAGGCAGGTTTATGATACCCTTGGCTTTCCTCTCCTCATTTGCAGTGTAGAAGTAGCTTTGAGTGAAGGCCTTGGTAGCACAGGCAGGTGAGGTGTAAACCACAAATCTTCAGTCTCACATTCTGGTGACCCCACTGACATTTGTAGGTGTGGGCTCAGTAACATCTCAAAGCCAGTAACATTTTTCACATATTCCCTGATGTAACCAAATGCTTAAGCAAACAGAGGTGAGACAAGCTGCTTGTCTCTCTAGGTGATGTTTAAAAGCAGGTGTGTCATAGCAGGAGTTTACAGAGCTGGAGGTGACCTGTGCACTTACCCATTCTTTTACAGATCTATGCTGAGATAAGAATGTGTCCTGATAGTTTGAAACTATCCTTGCATCGATAATAAATCTGAGGGTGCAATTCTTAGTCACTTTCTGAAACCAATGGCTGCTTCTAGTGCCTGATAGTATTTGAGACAGTGTTGTGTGATTTAATTGCCTGTGTAGAGAGGTGGCGCCTTTCCTAGTCTGAACTGTCCCTCTGTTCCTGTCAGTCCATTGGTTTGAAGAAAAACGTGGCCAAAATGCTGTGTGCTGCAGCCATCACAGTTGCTTATTTCTGCTCAAGCTCCCAGTGCTGACCAGGATGGTTCAAAAAAAACCAAACCCTTATTTATAGGTTTACCTATAGGATGAGGTTTTCAAAAAATGCAGAACCTATCAGGGGTCGAAACCAGAACGTTGCTCCAGGAGAAGTTGTAAAGGCTGATCCCGCTCAAGCCAGGATATGTTCTTGTGAGAGCCCTCCTGACCTTCTCCTGGTGATTCTGTAGGTAGGTGACAGCGGTTTCGGTGGGAGCACTGTGCGGAGGAGTCAGTGAGCCATGGAGTGGTTGGTTGACTGCCACTGAAATCACACTGCCCACAGGTGGGTGGTTTTTTTTTTTTATTGGCATTTCCTTGTTTGAGATCTTGGACAGATAAGGAGTGGAGAGGTTTCGCACCTTTGCCAAGTCATAGTAAGTCTGAGATCTATCCAGTGAGGATAAAAGGAAGAGCTAAGTGCAAGGGGTGATTCTGTCATAATACCTTACTTGTGGGCTTGGAGCTTCTTTAGACTGCAGACCACAGCTTTGCATCACTTCTGTCTTTATCTCCTCTTGCCAGCCCTTTGCAGGGGTCTCTCCCAGCTTGCTGAACTCTAGCAGGAAGCCTGTCTCTTTCTTGCCCCACCAAAGAGATGACATTTGCTCAGTGCCAAGACTTGACCCTCACATCTCTTACATTCCTTCTGATTCTCTGTCCAGTCTGCTTTGGATATCCTCCTCAAATCTGCATTTGTGTGTCTCACTTTTTGACCTGTGGCCCAAAGATTAATTCAGTCAAAGAGTTGGACACCACAGCTGGGTCCTCCAGGACTCTTTGGTGTGGTCTGCCTTGTCTGGGCATTTTGATGAGATTTTGTTCTATAGCCTCTACACATGAGATTTGTTCTTAGATGTACTCACATAATGAAGGGATCTGGTGTGATGGACATGGATACAAAGATTATTTCCCCTTTGAGACCTGTCTCCAGATCCTCTTTTTATACCTGGATCATGTCCCAGCAGGGCCCTGACAGATTTATTCTTCATGAGACAACTAATGAGGAAACCGAAAAATAGCCTCAAGTTTTTGAAAGATGCCTTCTTACTTCCAGGACCCTCTTTTGCCTTTCTGTTCAGTTCTGACGGTTTGTTTTCCTTTGCTCAGTGGTATGTACTTGTTTTCTCTGCAGCACCTGCCATGTTGTAGTCTTTTAACTGCCCCTTTTGGTTTCTCATTAGTGAGCTTTCATATTCTGTGTTCTTGTTCATGTCCTTAAACCTCTCCTTCCGATTCTGGTTCATGCGCTTGTGTTTTGTTAGTGAAAAGGAGCACACTGGTGGGGCTGTCTCCCGTCTTCTAAGGGAGACATGACTTTTCTGGGTGAGCACAAAACCCCTTTTGTTCTGAGTGAAAACCATGGGGAGGTGCAGTGACTTTGAGCTGAGCAGGGTGTGTGGTGTGTATGTGGTGGAGGAGGGATTGGAAAGGATTTATTGTCTGTTGCCACGCCTGGCTTAACATGGCAGGAACACCTCAGAAATTGATTGTACAATTCAGTGTGACTGAAGAACACTTGACCCCTACTTGGTGCTACACATGCAGGTCAGGTGAGAAGGCACTGACTCATTTGAGGATCAGCTGAGGGACCTGGGCTTGTTCAGCCTGGAGAAAAGGAGGCTCTGGGGAGACCTTCTGGCTCTTAACAAATCCCTGACAGGAGGTTGGAGCCAGTTGGGGTCAGATTCTGCTCCCAAGGAACAAGCAACAGGACAAGAGTAGCCAGCCTCAAGTTGCCCCAGGGGAGGTTTAGGTTGGATCTGAGGTACAATTTCTTCTTGAGGGTTGTTCAGGCCTGTCCCAGACTGCCCAGGACAGTGGTGGAGTCCCCATTCCTGGAGGTGTTTAAAAGGCTGGCTGCACAGTGTGCACAATCACACCAGGGTGCAACGGGTGGGTTGAGAGCTCTCCAAGACCCCTTACACTTCTGTCCTCCTTGGATACGAGAAGATATCTAGTTGTCTTCCACTGAGCTCAAGCTTTCCTAGCATTCACCCTCCGTGTTCCCCTTTCTTTTTTTCCCTTCTCAGCCTGCAGCTGAGAAGCCAGATGTTGCAAAATTAGAAAAGTTGGGACTGTGGGGAGAGCAGCAGGGAGGGAACATAGTGAGGAGGAGGCTGATGAGAGGGAAGGTTCTGCTTTGGGCAAGGTGGTAGCTGAGGATGTGTGCTGGGCTCTGTCCCCTGAAAGACTCATCTGTCCAGATGTGAGCTGCAAATATCTTGCTCTTGCTTAGCCACAGTTTTCCCCTGGCTCAGCACATGCTGCTAAGGATGTTCAGGTAATAGCAATAAAGCTCCTAGACCATGTCCCTTCTCCTTAGCGTGAAGGTTATTCCTGAATGATGGGTACAAAATCTGCTTTTCCAGTGTCATGTCAGTTTGTGAGACTCTCCTCTCTGATCTGTTGCTGTGTTGCAGTCAGTGCCTGTCATCCCATTTTTGAGCTCCTCTGTTTGTCCTCTCCTCAACTGTATGCTGTTTGAATTGGAGACCTCCTTGTTTGTACGACTCCTTGTGCTCTTGGGTCTGTGCTCATGTCTGTGAAAGGATGAACATGAATGGCAGGTGCTGGATGCTTCTGCTCAGCCACCCTCTGACAGACCTAAAAAAAAAATATTGCTTGGCATACAGGTGGAAGCTCCTCCTGTGAACTCAGGTGTCTCTCCCCACACCAGGGGAACTCTGCACTTTTTGGGTGTTCCTGACTTCCTGACAGGCAGATCCTGACACTCTTGCCTGTCCCCTGCCCTGGCTTCCTCATCCATGGCCAAGACTCAGTGTTGTTTTTTCTGCTTTTCACATCTCTCCTTTCTTGTGTTTCACCTCCTGATGCCCCGAGGAAGAATCATAGAACAATAGAAGCTGGAAGGGACCTCTGGAGATCATTGAGTTCAATGTCCCCTGCCAGAGCAGGATCCCCAGGTCTGGCTGCAGATGGCAGAGCCCTCCTGTGCCACACGGTCTTTGGTGCTTTGTCCAGCAGTGTGTACCTGCCTGACCTCTCTCATGGACAGCCTGGTCACAGCATCAACTTCCCAAAAGGTGCAAGATGCTGAAAGCTTTAGATTTGAAAGTGGACTGAAGGATCCCATCCATTCCAAAGACACTTCCTTTTGGATATCCTGGAGAAGAGGTGAACAAAAATTAGTTTACAAAATGATTAATTTTGATCGTATATCTGGGCAGCCTGCAACAGGCATTGGTAAGAGTCACTTTCATGTTGGGCATCCTGTGCACTTTTGAGTTTGATGCAGTTATGAATATGTGTTGCACTGGTCCCAAAATAATTGATAAACATTTGAAGTGTGGTAAGAAAACTGGAAGTGTGAGGAAAGCTAGGGTTTTAGTACATGGTGATGATGTGACTCAACACTGTCTTTTCTCGGTGTTGTCACAAACATGAATTACAGGTGAGCATGATGGGGCAAGCCTAAGCCTGGAACAGAACTGGCTTATGAAAAAACTTGTCTTGAAAAACATTAGTAAAGTGACCAAAGAAAGAAAATCTGAGGATACTAAATTAATCCACTGCATCCAGGGAAATTGAGAGTTCTCCCTGCAAGCAATTTCTTAGTGTCTTGGGGATCAGATCCAAGGGTCAGTGAAAATTAAGTCTGGAATAGAATATAATTTAATATCCATCTCTTGTTAGAATCTGAAGCAGGTTTCATTTTTATTCTTGCAGATGATGCTTGCCATGTTTTCACTCTGGAGTGGTTACTGGAATGGGAAAGCTCATACAGTTACATCCTTGGACTGTTGCAGCAAGGAAATAAAGTGAAGTTCCGTTGAAAGAAAGGCCACTTCTGGTGGTAGGGAGACAGGCATCTCTGGGATTACAGTCCTAGAGCCACTGGATAATAACATTCCTGCTCCATGGTCTCATTGCTGTGATGCTCGTGAGGGAAAATATGCTGCTGATATAAGAACCCACATGGCACTTGGGTGCAGGTGGTGGACACCTTGGCATGAGGCCAGTGTGCCAGGAGAACCCCTGATCACCTCAGCAATGAAAAGCTTATCAAGGAAATAAGATAGTCTTGTGCTACAAGGTTTGCCTGCAGCAGTCCTTGCCTTATCTGACTGCAGGGCTGTGGTTTTTGATTCCAGCTGTGCCAGTTCTCTGCCCTCAGCTGAGAGCTCTATGTTTCAGTTGATGGACCTTGCTGATCCTGGAGCAGAGTTCCCAGTTCCATGTACCTGTGACAGCCTGGCTGGCCAGCAGAGAGCTGCCCTCTTTGGGGTTTCCCAAGAGGAAACAACTGAGGTAAGCAAACATTTAAAGAGGGCCAAACATTTTAAGCTCTGCAGCAGCAAAATTTCCTGATTTCTTTAGTAACTGGAAGAAGGTGGTCTTCATGTAACACTATCTTGGGAGCTCAGCTTTATTCTTGTTGCTTCCTGTAAATGCCCAGCATGTCTTGGGCAGGGAGGGGACACACCTATTCACTGCACTCATCCTGCTTGCTCTAGGCAGCCCTGCTTCGGGCTCAGTATTTCCTACTGTTTCCTAGGAATGACAGGCATTAACAAATAACTCACATTTATTTGTACTGCGAAACATTTGTATTCTCAAGATCTTATAGGTGTGTCCAGTGCTCCAAATCCATCCTGTAATTTCAGATGTGGCTTGAAGAAGTCAGAGACACACCTTGGTTTGCTCAGTGAAAAGCAGTTCTCTGATCGTAGCCTTGCACAAGTGCCCAGTGAGTAGTGGCTCGGAGGTAAGTGCCATGGTTGGGGATTGTGCAGCCTTTTATCCCTTTCTGCCAGGGGGGCAGCTGAGCTTCAGGGCACCCATCGATTGCATTGAATCTGCCTTAATTAATTCAGAATTCTCTGCGTTCAGCTCTGTGCTTTCCCAGTGGATCCTTGTTGGATTTTTGTGGGTTTTGAATCTGGTTTAAGATAGGTTTTGTGAAGGGTGTTGGCACATCTAAGTTTGCTTGTGAAGCAGTCACCTTTTAAACTTTCCTACTATGAGTTTGGGTTTGCATTTAAATTTTACATCCTTCTCTGGAGATAATTCAAAGCCCACATAGAAATGGTCCTGGGTGAGCCTGCTGGAGTAGGGGGTTGGACATAGTGATCTCCAGACGACTCTTCCAGCCCCTTTTAAGTCTATGATTCTGGGATTATTGATGTTTGATTTTTCTTTGATGAAATAAGGTGGTTCCTTGTCTGTGTGGATGCTCTGAAGACATTTGCAGAAATGCTGCCTGTACTCCCAAGGCTGGGATTTCTCTTTTTGATTGGTGAGTATTATTGTGAGGATGGCAGGTGTCCCAGGAGGATTTTTCTTGCCAGTAGCTATAGTTGAGATAACCCTCAAAAGGGGAAATTATGCCTCAAGACAATTTAATGTTACTTTTGTGGTTGCTCTAAATCCCCAGCCTTTAGTATGCTTTTTTATTATTGTATCTGTGAGATAAAACATGACAGATTTTGTAAATAACAGGGTGGAACAACAAAATGGGAATATATTCTCCTTCTGCTGTTGCAGAGCTGTCTGCTCACCATTTCTTTGGTTGGAGTATCTAGGTGTCTTGGGGAAGGCACTTAAGACATAATCTTAGCTGAATATGATTAGATTCCCCTACTTTCCCTCTTGTCTCTTTGGGGTTTTTTTTGTGGGTTTTTTTTTTGTTGTTGTTGTTGTTATTTGGTTTTTTGTTGTTGTTGTGGTTAGCAAGGGATTCCAGAGCAGGATCTTTGTTTCTTTCAGAAAGTGTCAGCGCTTTCCATAAATCCAGGAGATGAGGCAGGAGTGGGGGTGACCTCTGTAGCCACTTCAGCCTCTGTGAGGTCCTTATGGCAGCCTTCCAGAATCTGAAGAGCTCCTACAAGAAATCTGGGGAGGGACTTTATACAAGGGTTTGTAGTGACAGGATTAAGTGGGATGGCTTCAAACTGGAAGAGGGAAGATTGAGATTAGAAATTAGGAAGAAGTTCTTCACTCTGGGGGTGGTGAGACATTGGCACAGGTTGTTGTCCAGGGAAGCTGTGAATGCTCCATCACTGGAAGTGTTCCAGACCAGATTGGGTGAGACCTCTGAGCAACGTGCTCTAGTGGGAGGTGTCCCTGCCAATGGCAGGGGGCTTGAAATAAAATATTTAAGGACCCTTTCACTCCAAACAATTCTGTAATTCTCCCTGCCTCTCAGTTCATGTAGTATTTGTTACATAATTTGTTCTGTCCTGTCGGAAACAAGTGGGAGATCCCTGCCTTCATCTTCTTTTCTGTACTCAGGGGATGCTGAGCTTGACAAGCTCCTAATCTAAAGTAAATAATACTGTTATCAGGGAGAGCTGAGTCTCCATGTGTTGTTACTGGTTTCCTAAGCTTGCATTTCACCACCTTTCCAGCTTCATGGCATTGGCAGGGGAGATGCAAGTTCCCATCAGGGACTACATAAAAGCTGGGAGACAAGGAACAGACAAGCAAAGGGCTTGTATAGACCTGCCAAGAGCCAGCAGTGACAGGTTGGCTTCTAACTCCTTGTTGAGCTCTCAGGCAGGACTGGCATGAGGACTGTCATATGCTGGCATGACCCACATCCCAGGCAGCTCTGCAGCACAAGGGGATTTCAATCCATTTGAGGACTTAGCAGGAGAAATGTATGAAATGTGACACAGGCTTGGCTAAAATTTCCAAGAAAAAAGTGGAAGCTGCAAAGCTAAAAACAATGTGCTTGGCCTGATCTTCTGGGCTGATCTCTGGCCATGGTGTACCAGGGATAATGGGCAAGGAAGTCCTGGAGGAAAGAACCATCCCCAGACTGATGTTTCTGCCTCTTTCCAGGTGTTTTCTTCTTTGGAGCTGCACACAACCCCTCATGTTGTCTGAGACACTGCATTTCTATCCTCTGCCAGGCTGCCCTGGGGCAGATGAGGAGGACTTCAGGTCAGCTGGCACAAAGTCAAAGAGAAAACAGCAGGAAGATATGACAGAAAGGCTTCTGTGAAATATTACATCAGGAATGAGGAATAAAATAATATAATGGGATGAGTGATGTTGAGGGCCTGTGAAGCCAAACAGGGGCTGGGCTGTAGGAATGAGCTTTGTCCTGGGTTTGCTGCTAAAATCCTGGCACATTGTCTTTCAGGTTGGCAGTCAGTTGCTGCAGCTTCCACTGGGACATACCTGGTAAGGCAAACTTGTTTGTTTAAAATATATGTGTCATGATCCGGTAAGGGATACGTGGCAATTTTTTATGAAAGGTTTAAAGGTGATCCCCAAATGGTCAGATGTCACATGTACAACAGAGCTTTATTACAGTAGCAAAACAAAGTTTCTAAAGCGGACAGGACAGGGAGAAAAATAAAAACAGAGAAGAAAGGAGAAAGCAGAGGACAACAAGTGATAGAATAATCACCACCATGGTCCAGATGATGTCAGTGGGGAAGAGAGCTTCTTTCTTAGGAAATGCTTCCTCACTCCATCCATCATAAAGCAGATATATAAAGTTTTTCCACTACACCCCCTTCCTTCCCCCTGTACAGGTGAGAAATTAATTTTGCTCCTCCGAGATAAGGGAGGGGTGTAGTTAGCACAGTACTTAGTTTTGCTAATTGGAGAGATTATAGAGATTCAGCCATTGTAAATCAGGTGATTAAGACAAACGATGGCCCAGGGTTTGCTTACTGGAGAAGGCCTTTATCTTCACGAAATATCGGGGCACTCCTAGTACTGGCTGCAGACCTCTCCCCATCTCCAATCTCAGGCACACCCACTGCAGGTGGGGGAGTAAACCGGTCTGGTGTGATGATGAAATATCTCTTTAGCCTTGCCAACTCTTTAGATATCTCAAGACAGGCAACAGATATCTTGAGTATCTTGATGGTTTGAGTCAAACACTATATGACCTGCATATCAAAACATGTCATCCATGTCCTTACTTGCAAGGACAGGTGTGTGGGTTGGTGACCAGTGAGGGCCCATCCCGATAGCAGCAGATTGATGGGAACAAATGGCTACATGCCAGATCTAGTGCAGTGACCATGAAGGGGGTATAAGTGCCCTTTCCCTTCCAGTCTCCAAAGCAGCAAGTGGAGCGGGGATGGCTCTTACAGGTCTATGCAGGGCTTCAGTGCAAGAGCAGCACCAGGCAGTTCAGTGAAGGTGGCACACACTGACCACACTCAGATCATCAGGAGAACAGTCCATCCCATGCCTGAGTGATGGGAGGACTTGTATAACCCTGACCTTTCCAGCTGTTTGAAGTACAGAGGCAGTAATGATAGGAATTTGTGAGGTCTTTTTGCAGCCTTTCAATACTTCAAGGCACCTGTCAGAAAGATGGGGACAGACTTTTGAGCGGGGCCTGTTGAGACAGGACAAGGTTTGAAACTAAAAGAGGGAAATTTAGACCAGAGAGAAGGGACAGATTGTTTACGCTAAGAGTAGTGAGGCCCTGGCTAAGGTTTTCCAGAGAGGTGGTCGCTGCCGCAGTCCTGGAACTATTGCAGGTGAGGTTGGCTGGGGCTCTGAGCAACCTGCCCTAGTTGAAGATGTCCCTGCTCAAGTGCAGGGGGGTTGGATGAGAGATGACCTTGAAAGGTCCCTTCCCACATAAACCAGTCTGCTTCTGTGGATTTTTCAGATGGCAAGTACCTTGTGTGGCAAGAGGGGAGCTCTGGCTCTGGGCGCTTGTGTGTTTTCGGGCCAGATGCAGGCACAAATGGTTCCATCTAACGACATGCTTGTCTGTGTGTAGTGATCTAGATATGAGGGGGAAGGGGGGAAATGTCTGTCCATTGGGGAGTGGGCTGGAGACAGTTGAGGGGTGTTGTGCCATCCCCACTGCTACCTCAGGGTTGGTACCAGTCAGAAGATTCTCGAGCATTGCAAACTCGCTCAAATGCCTGTACACAAATGCACACAGCATGGGGAACAAACAGGATGAACTAGAGATCTGTGTGTGATCTCAGGACCATGATCTCATTTCAGTCACTGAGACATGGTGGGACAGCTCACATGACTGGAACACTGTCATGAATGGCTATGTCCTTTTTAGGAAGGATAAGCTGGCAAGGCAAGGTGGTGGAGTTTCTCTCTATGTGAGAGAGCAATTGTAATGTATAGAACTCTCCCTGGGGAACAATGAGGAGCAGGTTGAAAGCTTGTGGGTAAAGATTAAGGGTGAGACTAGTGTGGCAGACATTGTAGTAGGTGTTTACTACAGGCCACCGGATCAGGATAAGGAAGCTGATGAGGCCTTCTACAAGGAGCTGGAGGTAGCTTAGAAATCACAAGATGTGGTTGTCATGGGGGACATGGGGAACTGAATTGCACATCCAGACACACTCAGTCCGGTAGGTTCCTCCAGAGCATTGATGATAACTTCCTAATGCAGATGTTGGAGGAACCAACAAGGAGAGGAGTGATGCTGGACCTTGTACTGACCAACAAAGAG
>JAOEGS010010013.1:64685-103746 GCA_025447755.1 Corythornis vintsioides
TGATGCGTGTTTTTTGGTTTGGTTTTTTTTTTGGTTTTTTTTGTTTTCTTTTGTTTTGTTGGGGTTTTTTTTGTGGTTTTTTTGGTTGGTTGGGTTTTTTCCCTTACTTTGGAGCAGAGTAAAATCTCTGCATCTCTTTTATTTTTACTTATGTTTTCATGCTGGTTTCATTCCTTGATGTAAACTGTGTTTTCCTTTCAGCTGAGTTGCTTAGTAAAGATGGTGACGCTGCACGGGATTCCCAAGGATTTGGATAGTTATCCTAAAGAGCTGTTGCTGTTTTTAAGGTAACTGTGCTGTGCTTTTCACAGTGTTGTCTTAGTATTTGGTTGGAAAAAAGGTATTAGCTTATAACCTAGCTGGTAATTACTAGTTCATGTTCAATGTATTTTTTCCCTTACAAGGAAAAGAAAAATCAGAATGGAGAAAGGGCTTTAACATCCTTTCAGATTCCACCATTCATCATATGAATACAAACACTATAAAACTCTTAAAATATGTCTGTTTGGATATGAAACTAGCATGTGATTTTAGTACTTTCTGACCTCTGTGCTTTTTCCCTCAATGTCAAAAAAAAGACAGTAGAGTGGTTTTCTTTGTTCCAGTAGCTTCACATTGTGTTCTCCATTTCTAACAGTTTTAAGCTGAGTTTCACAATAGATTCCCTAAGGTGACCATGATTTTTTTTTTAAATGTGGATCTCTGGGAAGAACAACTATATAGAGTTCAGTCTGGGGATGTGGAAGGTGTTACCCTTGACACAATATATGTTGAACAGCCTTGAATCTGTCCAACTGTTGGATATTGTTCATAAACTATTTGTCTTTCTAGCCCTTCAGACTACGCAGCCACGGGAAGCTGTGTGCAGTACTTTGCAAATATTGGGGAAGCAAATGTTGATGTTCTGCAGAAAGAGTCGTTTCAGCGGAAGCAGCTGCTTTTGGAGGCTTTAGCATGTTTGGTATGTGGTGAAGGAACAGCTCTGCATGAGGCTGGTGAGAACTTGGGATTCAGAAATGTTCTTCTACAGTAGCATCCAGTTCTGTTTAATGCTTTTGGTTTGTATTATTCCAGAAAATACCTGACATGCAAGTAAGCGAGGAAAATGCAGAAATTCTGGGACATCTGGTCTGTGACTTGGGTGGAGAATACATTAGAAGTTCTGGTGGGAATTTACTGAAGTACTTAAGCCAGTGTGAGTCTTTCCTGCCTGATCAAGAAGAGGCTATTAGGAGTGTCATCAGCAGTGGTAACACTACATTTGGGTATGAATTTTTCTTCTTGACATTAGCAAAACAATTCCCTTAAAAAAAACTTATTGTCTTCCTAAGACTTGAGTGAACACCAGCCAACAAGCTTTATCAAAAACTTGAATAACTCATTGCTTTTAAATTTCATGTTGGACCTTTTACATTGTTTTATTTCAACTTTTTTCAGATGAAAAGTTTGGCTGGAATTCTACTGAAAAATACTTTGTCACTTCTGTGTCTTGCTGTCATTACAAAAACCTGTCCTCTGGTCTGTTTCTTGTTAAACAAATTTCTCTGAGACTGTCCTGATGAATATGGCTGTTTATCAGACACTGACTTTCAGAAAACATTCTTTTTCTACCTTTCAAACTCTCAGATGCTTGATAAATCCCTGGCTATATCTAACAGAGACATTGTCTAGGGAGGCAAAATATTTTCCCTTCCTGTGTCAAATGCCCTGAGTTCTTGGCACTGAATTGGGTGATGTTTAATGGTAGATATTCTTTGAATTTCATGCTTAAGAAAATAATGTGTTTGTTAAATGCTAGTTTCCCACCAGGCTGCCCTTATTCATGCTCCTGTTCTGCTGGAATGAAGTTTTCTGTAACAGGAAGTGATTGAGAAGGTTTAGGACTTAAGTCTTGTATTTTATTAATCTCGGAAGTTACAAGGACGTAATCCTGGCATCTTTTAATGTGATTTTGGTTGTTTTGGGTTTGGTTTTTTTTTCCTGGTGATTCTTCTTTGAAAGCTGATCCTTGCTAATTTTTGTCTTCAGGCCTCCTGAAGCATGGTCAGCTTTTACCTTGAACAAGCTCACTGGATTGATTCCTGTATTTGATCACAACATCCTTCAGAAGATCCCCAAGGTGGGTTATTTGTGGAGGTGGGGGGTGTTTTGCAAGCACTTCTAGGTCCTGGCAGGAAGTAGTAGGATGGGGATTGTCCAGCTGGTATGTTTTCACTGGTGTCTTCATTGTAAAGTGTGGTGCCAAAAAAATGTGTCGTAGATGGTCATGAGAAGCAAAGGTTGATTGAGTTGACAACCTGAAGCTTCAAATCTAGTAATTCTCTCCATTTAACTGTTGGAAGAGAACCAGTGGTGGAAAGCAGTAGTAACTATACATGGCGCTTTGTGAGGAATTAAAATCCTTTATGATCTGTGGCACATTGTTGAGTATAAGTGTTAAGAAGTTTGCCTTTGGTTCAGCAAGAAAATGTTCCTTGGCTGCTATAGCAGCAGGTCTGCTGCCCATAGTACTTGAAAAAGGAAGTATTTTATCTGAGTAGCACCTTGTTATGCTGGTGATATGCCCACCAGCACTGCAAGATCGCCCTGATGAAACATTTTCTTTGCAGAGTGTTTTAACTTGCTGGCTGAAAAACTTTGCACGTGATTCACCTCTGTCGAGGGAGCAGCTGGGCACAGTTGTGGAAGAACTCCTGCCTGCTAGGCAGAAGCGTGCTGCTGGTATGGGAGCTTCTTCTCACTCATAGTGGCAGTGGTCTCCCTGCTATCAGGGTTCAGGCTAGTGCTTGTGGATCTTCCCGAATGGGTTGGAGTTGAGCTATGAAACATCTGGTGGTAGGTCACCTAGCAGGAGGATGGAACTGTGGTTGCATACCTGTCCCAACTCCAGAAAGGGAAAATTCAAAGATTGATGGAAAAGGATTTAACACTGAGCACATTTTGATAACTGCTTCAACAGATTGCCCAAGTGACAAGAAGATAACAGTGGAGGTACTTAATGACGACTTGATGCCTGCTTACTACACACCGGATGAGCTGCGTGTTTGCCTGAAAAACGTCTCTCTGGAGAATTACCTCACTCGGCTACTGACCTATCCATTCAGTGTTGAACAATTAATGGTGCTGAAGAACCATCTGGAGGAGGTAATGCCAATTAGAAAAATGTCAATTTATCTACTGGTGAGATTGCTCATAGACTTGTCCAGTTGAGTTTAACTATCTCCAAGGACTGATACTTCACTATCTCTCTTGGCACCTCCTCCAGTATTTGACCACATTTACTGTAAAAATACTTATTTCTGAATATCTAATTAGAACTTTCATTGCCTATTGGCCCTTATCCTTTCACTGTGCACCTCTGAGAAGAGTGTGGCTCTGTTCTACCTATAATCTCCCATGAGATAGTTGAAAACAGCAATAAAATCCTTTCTTTCTTCAGACTAGAAAACCCATCCCCCTCAGTCCCACTGCCTCACTTTATATCTTGTGTGCTTCTGCCCTCCGATGAGTATAGCCCTCTGCTAGACTTGCTGGTCTTTGCTAAACTTTGTCAAAATTGTTGTTCTGCTAGGGAACCTCAAACTGGATGTCACAGATATGCTCATGGAATCCCACTGACTTTGGTTCCTTATTCCTAGTAGACTTCTGGAGCTCTTCCACATCATCTTTGCAAAGAGTATAAATTCGTAAGCGCAGGCATGATAATGAATATTTAGAGCAATAACAGTTGTCTTTCCACAGATGCATCCTGTTGAGTATCCTGAAAACTTGGTCAGAAAGATGAGCCTCCTCATTCATTTATTCACCCCTGAGGACATTTCCAAATTGAATATAACTTCAGTTGATACACTGAAGAGCTTGCTAAAATCCAACGTATCAAATACTCAGGTAGGGATTTGGGTTTACTTTGCTGCCTGGTTTGGGAGCTGCTGGTTTAGGACTAATTTAGTGGGTTCGGAGACTAGTCTGTCCTTGAGGTCCAAACAAATAGAGCTGAAATTATTCAATTTTATTTTTGTAATTATTGCATCTGCTTCTTTTATTTATTTTTTTTTCTTTTGAGGATGAAAACATAAATTCTGATTCAAGTAAAACTTAAAAAATCCCCTGTGTTTCTAGGCTTCTGCAATCATTACAAGATATATTGACTTGGGCAATGCCTTGGACACCAAGGCACTGAACATCATTGGTTCCAACTACGTGTGCCTTCTAAACGTGACCGATTTGAACATGATACAGCCCAACAGCTTGAAGTAAGTCAACAATCATGGTGCTCTTGTCTTCTCTGCAAAAAAGCACTTTTCCATCAGCAAGTATATTTTCCTTTCCAGTCAGTAAAGGGAAATATAGGAAAATACTTGGGACCTGCTCTGAGTCGAGGTTTAAAAGCTGACTGTTCTCTGTCCTGCCAGGAAGGGCTCAGAGCTGCAGTCACACTCCTTTATTGAATCTTGGCCAACAGCAGACTCTGCATGTGTGCTTTTTGCTTTTATCTAAAAGCAAAAGAGGAGTGAGATGTAACTTAAATTCCTTTTAAAGTCTGTGGAATTAAATTAACTAATATATCCTTGCAAACACAAGCTTATCATGTACCATCAGAGCCATGATAATTTAGAAGATGTGACATTTTGAACAGGAGACTGAGCCGTTATTTTTTCTCTTGGCTTCTCTCCATAACTATTCTATCTACTGGGGAGTGGGAGTTACCTGTCCAATGTAGAGAATCCCAGAGATACACTCAGAATAGTTCAGAATTTACTCAGGTCAAAGATAATAAAAACTTTTCTCTCCTTAAATGTTTCTTTTTCTGCAGAATGGCTTCTCTGAATCCATCAGCCTGTTCACAGACTACAAAAGACATCTTATATGAGAAAGCAAAACTTGCTTTCTCAGACCAACACTTTCCTGCTTACTATAAACTTATCAAACCATATCTGGGTATGTAAAAGAACAGTGTGTTACGGGGAAAGAGAGAGATTTTAGCCAGAAACCAAATGGCTGTCAAATACCATTTATTTTCAAAGCCAAATTATTGAAAGTTTCAATTTCTTCCAACTTGTAGATGGCATAAAATAATCTTGAAACATTCTGTACCTGACTTGTAGTCAGCCAAATTGATTGTCACATGGGGAAGAACAAACTTGTGACTTTTAGGATGGTTAAGGTGTACTAGATCCACAAGAAATCAAGCTGCTAATGCTTACTGCTTATCTCACAATCCTTCTCCATGTCACAAAACATAGGGTTTTTTTTCCTGTTAAGCCACAAATGAACTAACTCTTCTTACCACTGTCTGTCATTAAATAGATCAGTTTAATGGCCAGCTCAGCAAATACTTCCCAGCAAAATGTAGCAGCACCCATGTGTTTTGTGGTTGGAACTCTATCAACCCCAACCTAAGACATCTTTATAGCTCTACTTTCTATTCACAACGCTGCCCCTTTCAGGACTGTCCTCTGTGCTTTGTTACACTTTCTCTTCTTGGTTACAGGGGGTGCTCCTGGTGTGGATCTCAAAGCTCTGAGCAAAGACAATGTGAACATGAATATTAGTACTCTTGTGAGTTTAAGAAAAGACTCTTTGATGGTGAGTTGAATCTCAAAACTGTTTTGACTCCTACATTCATGTTAAGCTAAGCAGCTGGTTTTGGTCACCTTGTCTGTTGGTATAAATCAGGAGTCACTCCATCACATTCAGAATGGTGCTAGACCAGTAGAAAGTGAAGAAATTTGTCTGAAACTTCCTTAGAAATTTAATTTGGAGTCATACATGGGGACCAAGCCGGTCTTACTGGAAAATATCTTTAGACTAGCTCTCATAGCAGTGGCAGGAGCAAGGGACAGGCACCCACTAGACTACAGTCCACAGTGATGTGACAAGTCTTCTAACAAGAGTATTAGCAGTAATATCGTTAGTGTGAGAAGAAAGCTTGGTGCTTTGGGCAGGGACTAGGCCCCCCCACTTGAGTATAGGAGACTTGTCATCAAAGGACAAGAGACACTCTTTTGAGAAAACTTAGTGTTTATTCCCCTGAACTAGGAGAAGATTGTCTCTGTTGAAAACACTTGCCAGATAATTGCCTTCCTTGTTTTTCACCCATCTGCTAATAGAAACCCCACTGGTTACTTGGTCAGAGGTGTTATTACCATTCTGCATCTACATCTGTAACTCCTGCATTTCTCCTAGAGCCTGACGCCTTCTGAGGTTCAGGGTTTGCTGGGGGTATATCTTCCTGATCTGAAGAACTGCCAGAACGAGGATCCCATCCGGGAGTGGATCCAAAGGCAGAAACAGTCAGAACTGGATAATCTGCTTATTGGGCTCACTGGGGGAACGCAAGAAGGCTACATCAACATCGTCACGCCCAAATTTCATCGTACGTGTTATGTTAGGACCTCTGACTGCTGTGCATTAAATACTTATTTTTGAGTTACAGTGAGGAGAAAAGCTACCTTTTGGAAGCAAAGTGCTTTCTGCGGTCTGTAAAACATAACTGAGTGCACCAAGCTCAAGCAAATGGTGGCCTTGGGCAGCACTGTTGAACAGCTCTGCTCCTGCTTGCAGGAGTGCTCGTGCCATGGCCCTGGGAAGTCTTGCCAGCTGCTCCTGTGCCAAGAGAGATGAGGCTGTTGGTATGGGCTACTTCAGACCCTTTCTAGTGGCACTGCCTACCCACCCCATTAAAGTGCAGTGGGCAGGGCTCACCTTCTCCCTTCACCTCCCAGCACTGAGGGGCAGCAAGTTGCAATCTGACAAAGATATTTAAGCCTCACAGAGGAGAAAATCTGGGTTTGATAGGAGAAGCAATCCTGTAATCCTGCTGAGAGTGTCCTCACTGGCTGAACATCTCACCTCTTCTTCCTCTGCTGTGTGTTGGGCTGGGGATAGCACTTGGTGATTTATCCTCATTAGATAGCCAGAGACCTTCCCTTGATGTGGCATAAAGAGATGTTCTCCCCCATGGGGGAATGGTTCAGTTGTTGATTTCTTTGCACTGATGTCCCCTCTTTTTTCTCTAGCAACATCTGTAGCCTCTCTGGGTCCTGTGGCCATGACACTCCACCTCCTGCCTGCTCTGATTATGAGTTTCCTGATGATGTCAATCTTATCTTGAAGACCTTCCCTCAAGGGAAAACAAGATGAGAGGGACTAGCCTGTGACCTGCCCTTGAAGCTTGATGGGGACAGCCATGCCTGGGGGGCGAAGGGTTGCTCAATGCTAGCAGGTAACTGTTACACAACCCACGATTCATTTTTAGGTATTTTTGTCTTTCAAATCACTCAAAAAAATAGCTGAAGGGAAGATTTCAACTTCTTCAGAGCTGGCTCTTTGCCTTCTGTACAGACTAAACCCAGTTAAGCCCCAGCCACACTACTGTACTGCAAATGATGATGATATTTTACTGCATGAACCTGCTGGGTGAAGGGTGAGCAAAGGGGCTGTTCTGCCTGTGAGCGACTGCGTCCCCCAGGGGCCTGACTTCCCAACACTGCCAATGCTACTGAGCAGGAGGGAAGTTCTCCAGCTTATTCTAAATCCAGAATGGAACCAAGTAAAAAAAAAAAAAAAAAATGCCAGAAGCAAATGGATGAGTTGCTTTCTTCATTCAGGCTGCCCACACCTTTCTGTTGCCATGTATCAGACAAATTAAAAGGTTATGTGCCCCAGATGGATCTGTTACTTTTATTTGTCATTTCCTAAACACTAAAGAGCTGAGGCTGTTCTCAGCTTCCTCAGGGAAGGGGGGATATGAAAACTTTATATAAGTTTTTTGATGCTTTTTTTTTCTACTCATGGACAATTTTTGTCCAAAAAAACCTCTGTGCCACTCTGAAATCCCCCTTTCCCTGCCCAGCTTCAAAAATAAGAAGCGTATTCCACCCTGGTAGCAACTGGCCAAGCTCTCCTCCTTCCGTGGGTTTCCGTTTCTCCACGAGGAATGTGCCAGCAGTGTTACTTTGCAGCATGATGACAGTTAAATGAGGAGTGGGGTGAGCGAGGAGCTGGAGGTGGCAGCATCAGAGAAGCACTTTCAGCAGGGAGCTGCCCACGACAGAGGCCAGTAAGTGCAGCAGGCATGGGGAGGGCTGGGGACCTGAGCCTGGAAGACAACACAGAAAGAATGGGACCATCCAGGGAACTGGCACATAGGAGCTGTTAGGGCACAGGAGCTGCTTTGGGATTCAGGTACCCCCTGAATCATGGTTTCATTACTATGCTTTTGTGCCTTTTGTGACATTGCCCTCACCTGCAGCAGTGCCACCCAGTTACAGATGTCACCTGGCCCTGAACAGTCAGCAGCACTGAGGCTTTATCACCTCACCAGCATAGAGTCATTTAGGTTGGAAGAGACCTTTCAGATCACTGAGTCCAACTATTCCCCCAGCACTGCCAGGTCACCAACCCATGTCCCTCAGCACCACATCTCCATGGCTTTGAAACACCTCCAGGGATCATGGGGACTCTACCACTGCCCTTGGCAGCCTGGGACAGGCCTGGACAACTCTCATGGAGAAGAAATTGTTCCTCAGTTTCAACCTAAACCTCCCCTGGGTCAACTTGAGGCCACTTCCTCTTGTCCTGTCACGTGTTCCTGGGAAGCAGAGCCCAATCCCACCTGGCTCCATCCTCCTGTCAGGGTGCTGGCAAGAGCCAGAAGGTCTCCCCTGAACCTCCTTTTCTCCAGGCTGAACAAGCCCAGGCCCTCAGCTGCTCCTCACAAGACTCGTGTTCAATATCCAGGGGCTGTGTTGCCCTGAAGAAACACATCACTCTCTGACTAGCCTGTACCTGGGGTTTCTGGTGGACAGCAGCACACCAATATTGAAGGTAGCAAGGGATAAGGTGGATCAGCTACTACTCAGTGAAGACTTCTGCCTCACCATCTTTTTCTAAGACTTTCCCCACTCTGAATGTTCACAACTTACCACGTTCAGGTTGCAAGTTGATGTATCCACGCTGTGTTGGTCTTGGTAACTCTTCCATGCCTGTGGGTGTTTCTTTTGTTGTCTCAATGCTGCTGGCACTGGAAGATGGGCCAAGAAATGCTGGAGGGGTACCAGTCTGGCAAGCCAGTGTTGTAGTCTTGGTTGTTGAGGTGACAATGCTCTTTTGGGTGGAGGTGGTGGAGTTAGAAATTGGGGTAGGGTGGTGGGAAGGGAGGCTCATATCTGTGGCTGTGGTGCTGGGTGCAGAAGTGGAGTTAGGGACAAGGGTGCCAGGGGCATTGTGGGTGCTCAGGGTGGTGGTCTTATGGAGGGCAAGAGTGAAGTGGGTGGCACCTCCAGGTGCAGGGGGCCTCATAGATGCCAGTGGGGTGCTAGTGGTGTGGGTGGCAACACTGCTGGTGGTGACTTTACTTGTGGGAGCAGGGGGTGTGATGGAGCTGGGAGAGGTGGTGTTGGGGTTAACAGGGCCAAGGATAGTGGTGAGGAAAGTGAGAGTGGGGGAGGTGGTTTTATTTGAGGTGAAAGGCTGGTGAATGGAGCATGGGGTGACGGAGGTGGTGGTTGGAGGAGGTTGGGTGGTGGAGGTAGCAATGGGAGTCACAGCAGCACTGGTTGCAGCAGCGTCAGGGTGTGGGGTGGTGCTCTTAGCAGGGGTGGGGACCTTGGTAGAGCTGGTACTTGAGAGGGTGGTAGGGTGGCTGCCACTGTCGACAGGGGTGGGGACAGTGGGAAGGGTGGTGGGCACAGGGGCGATGGCTGTAGGGGTGATGCTGGCTAAGGCAGTGGGGCAAGGAAGTGTGGTTGCTGTCCTTGCAGGGCCAGGCTCCACTCTTCCCCCTTGCAGGTGGATTCCCAGGGTACAGTCCAGTTCCCGCTGGGACTGTCTCTTCACCCAGCATATTACAGAGGTCTCATTTTCAGCCTCCTTCAGGGAAGGGAGGTTTTCCCCCAGCAGATGTTTCACATCCAGGACGCTGAGTTTCTGCAAAACATGGACAATGTCTCACTTTGTTCTCACAGTGGCATCACCACAAATATCTTCTCTACCTGCAATGCAACAAATAACTTCCAGAGAAAACTTTAAAAAGGTAAGACACCCAGAGATTTGGTGATCTGATGGACCTCCACCCCCACCATTCAGCCCTTCACTGGCCCTGCTCTTCAGTGGGGACACAGCAGCAGCTCACTGGGGACATACCAGCAGCTCCTTGGGATTTAGGGTGAGAAAGGTGTCCAAGTCCATGTCTATGGCAACACCAGCTCCGGCCAAGTCTTTCAGGTCATTTACTGGAGCTCCACCTTAAAGAAAGTATGCAGGGCACCTAGACACATGCCAACACTTTTGGAAGGGTTTCTGAAGACCACTAGATGTTCTCTAGTGTGGCTAAACCGCCCTGGCCCAGGAAGATGTGTCCAGCTTTTATCACTGTGGGAAGGAGGCTGAGGGCAGAAACACCTACCAAGATACGGCCAAATCCGGCAGTAATATGCCCTGATGGTGCCAGCCTGGCCATCAAAGGCCTCATGGGCTTTTCTGTAGAGCTGGTCCTTCTTGGTTTGAGAGCAAGAAGAAATGTTTAGTTGTCCAGCAGTCCTGGGGAGAGGGAGGGTCACAGGTTAGAGCTGGGGGCATCACCCCAAACTACAAGCTAAATCCTTTTTGTTGTCAGGAGGAGACAAGGGGCCTGTCCCTGCCCATGATGCTGGTGGCTCAGGATGTGGCCAAAGCATTGTGCTGAGCCAAAATGGAGGTGGGGACTCTGCCACCCCACCAACTTCTTCCTCCATTCCTGGGGGCTCATAGGCCTGAAAACATCCCTAAATAAGTGACTTACCTGATCACTTCTGGAGGTATTTGCCTGACCTGTTCCTCCTGCAGATTACAGAGGTTTTCCCCACCCATTTCCCAGAGCAGGGATCCGGTCAAGGTGCCCCCCAGGGCCAGGTACCTGCTGAGCAGCTGCTGGACCTGGTAAACATGGTTCATGGTTGCACACAAGAAGGGTGGGAAGATGCTCCAGGTAGAAACACATGTGAGTTCTGAAATGCCTTTGCCCTGAGCTGGGCTTGGGCACCAAGCGGCACCAGTATGGGTTTGTCAGCCCCTGTGCCCCGTGGGTTTACCTGTGCAGACTCCCACTTCCCATCTGCAGGCTTGAGCAGGGCTGAAAGCGTGTCACTGGATGTCACCAGCCACGAGCTGATCTCCTCAGCCGTGTACAGGCGGGACAGCGGCCCCAACAGCTTCAGCTGCTCCTCTGGGATCCCCTGTGGGTAAATCTGTAGGGCCAGGCCAGTGATGCAGAAAAGAGAGTCAGGGAAAGGAAAAAAAAGGTGGAAATTGGAAAAAAAGGACCCACTCAGGTTATGCCAGTTCCTGCAGTGGGTCTTGCCCATCCCATAGCATGCCCACGTTAGCGGGGTGCTGCACAGGAGCTCCTGCCCTGTGATATCCATCACCTGCTCCAGTTTTTTTTTCATGACCAGAAGGAACTCCGTGGTGAGTGGCTGGTTCACCAGATGCTCCAGGTTTGTTTTTAAAACCTCATTGCTCAGGCACAGCTCGAACTGCTCGCTGTTTTCATAGAAGATGAATAAGAAGTTGGAGATGATGCTGTCTGTGACAGGCATGGATGGGCAGCCTGCGGGCAGGGAGGGCACATCAGCAGATAATGTTTCATTCCTTCCCACCTGGCCCTGCCATGGGACCCCAGAGCCCCTCAAAAGAGCCCTGACGCACAAACAGGGAATTGCAATAATGCAGCTCAAGCCACCCTGTGAACCATCCATCCATCCATCCCCTGTGTCCCCAAGCCGGGAAGGCGCCTTATTCCCTTTCACTCCTTAAAGTTATTCCTGAAGAACCAGTGGTGTTGCTGCAGTCTGTGTGCGCCCCGTGTCCTGTTAAGGGCAACCCAAAATACTCCAGTGAGATTAACCCCTTCCCACACAACCCACAGGAGCATCCTCCTGTCTTGCAGCATCCTCCCCTGGGACTGCCCCTGCTCAGGAGTTTTATCCCTTTCGTCTCCTTCCTGGCTGCTATTGCTATATTCCTGCTCTCAGGTAAGAGCAAAGGACATTTTCTGCCATGTCCGCAGTTACTTTACTGGAATCCACAGATTCACAGATATTAGGTGTTGGAATCCCACAGCTTTCTGCCTGTCCTGTAGCCCTCCCTGCAGGCACCCAGATGCCAACCAGCCTGGGAGATCTTTCCCTCTCCAGGAGTGTCCGTGATGGCT
Organism: Corythornis vintsioides; assembly: GCA_025447755.1. Taxonomy (NCBI): domain Eukaryota; kingdom Metazoa; phylum Chordata; class Aves; order Coraciiformes; family Alcedinidae; genus Corythornis; species Corythornis vintsioides. Next base: position 76,879 of record JAOEGS010010013.1, read on the forward strand.
GCAGTGAAGGAAAATGCTCACAGTCTGTGCTCTGCTTCAGCCTGGGATGAGATGAAGCTGATGGTCCTGCAAAGGCCTTGAGGATAGTCAGGGACTTCTCCCGCTGGGAACGTCCTTGGCTGATGTATGTGGCTGCGATGCTCCTGCCAAAAGCCTCCCATGCTGCCTGCCAGAGTGGAGCAGAGGGTGCTTGGTCCTGTGGCCTAAGGGCTGGCCTGGATCATGGGCAACTCACCCCAAGGTATAGAGGGGGGCTCACCTCAGCCACCAAGCTCAGTGTGGTCTGGTTCAAAGCCAGCAAGAGTGGCCCCAAATTCTGCAGAGTCTGTAAATCCCAGTTCAAAGGATTCCTGTGGCCAGTGGGAGAAAGATGAGCTCAGCACCCTGGTGTGTATGGCACCCCTCATGCTCATCACCCTCCCCTGTAAGAGCAGAGGAAGGCTCCTCACCCATACACTGTGGTCCCCTTCAGGAGCACGTCATTGAGGGCGTCCTGCTGGGTCCCCGTCAGCTCTGGGCAGAGTTTCAGGTTCTCCAGGATGCTGGGATCTGAGGCTGTGATGGTCTCCGGCTCCATGTCACACACCAGTGCCCCGAGGCTGCTGAGCTGCTCAGAGCACAGGCGGCTGCTCCTCACCTCCTGGAAGAGACAAACCAATCCTCGTACAAATGTCTGGCAAGGGGTGCAGAGCCCCCCAGCTCAGCCCTAGCTCACCAGGCAGGCCAGTGCTCCCCGCAGCAGCGCTGTCCGCTGGGCTGAGCCCCTGGGCAGCAGGTCCAGGTTCCCATGAGAAGCCTGGGCATAAAACTCTTCACAAGTCTCATCAGGCACCTTGGCCAAGCTGTGGGGAGTGAGACTCAGCACAGGGGGAAGTAATGGGATGAGGAGTTCACGGGGTCTAGGCAGGAGATCTTTAACATGGCTTTTTATGGGCATGGAAAAAAGTACTTTTAAACTGTTGCTCCCCTTTGAGTAATAAGCTGTGGTGTTGTAAAGGGCTGGGGTTCTTCTCCTGGGGACAATGTCTCAGCCACGGGACTGAGGTTGCCCAACCCTGTGCATCCCATACTATGGCCAGTGTGGTCCCAGCCTCAGAAAGGAGCAGGGAGAGGAGAGGACCATTAAGCCTGCAGGGATGGAAATTGTCCCATGTGGTGCCTAGAGATGCAGGTTAATTTTGTAAGTCTCCTCTTGCACAGAGATCCCGCATGTCCTGGGGTGCACTGGGGCCACACCAGCAAGTGCTGAAGGGCATGATCCAGCCCCAAAACCATGGCTGTGAGCTGCCCTCCATACTCACTCCAAGAAGAGCAACAAGTCCGATGGGTAGCTGCCAAAATTGTCCGTCAGGTTCTTGATGGCGAGCAGCCTGGCCAGGCAGGACAGCTGGGCAAAGAGAGGATTGTCTTGGCAGTGCCCAGGCAGTGAGAGTCCCTTTGCCCTCGCACCTCCCTGGCTCCCCATGTCCCATCAGGCTCCATGGGGTTTGCAGCTCCCACTCCTGCCCCTTCCCACCTGGGTACTGCTCAGCTCTGCTGTTTTGTTTTTCAGTCCCTGGGCAAACATGAGGATGTCAGCAGCAGGCAGGTCACTCGTTGGGATGCATCGGAAGCCTTGCGGGACTGAGGCTGAGAGGCTGCATTGGGGACACATGGCTGTGTTTCACCATCCACTTTAGCTTTCCACCACCTCGTGGAGGATGAACCTGCTTGTTCCCATGGGAAATCCCCCTTCATCTTGACCATGGTTCCGTGGGGTAAGTGAAAATAACATAGGGGCGTCATGAAAATGTCCCCTAATGCCAGGGTGGTGCTGAAGAGTACATTCTGTAGGGTGGGAGGGTGCCCATCCCCATGGCTCAGATGGTGGCAGGGGCGCCCAGGGGTGGCTTTGTGTGTGGGAGAAACCAGCAGAGCCAGGATCTGGGAGGCTTCTGCTTCACCTGTGTCTGCCTAATAAAGGAAATTCTTGGTGTGTTTGTGCTACAACAAGAAACTGTTGCAGCTGAAACCCCAACCCTGGTGATAGCACCAGAACTGGCTGCACAAGGCTCTAAATCTTCTCCAGCCCAAGTGATTTGTCACAGCAGCCATGACATAGATATGAGGAGAAATGCAAGTCACACCAGTCCTGCTGCCTGCATGCCTCCAAGACTTCCCCACCTTGTCAGAGACCCTAACTGTGGCCGGTACTTACTTGGCATGCTGCTCGGTGGCAGAGAGGATGGTTCCAAGGATCAGGGCAGCCTGGGGACAAGAACAAGGGGATGCTCAGGTCCAGCGAGGAGTGGAAAAAAAGGCTTTTAATGACAGGGACCAATCAGGGAATGGGATGTAACCTGACCAGTATGCCCAGATCGGTGGCTGTTGCCTACAAGCATCTGAGAACTGCTGAGGACTGGGGACTCTTCACCAGCAGGTCTGTCCCTGCTTCCCCAGGGTTGGGGGGTGCTGGGTGCTCATCAGGTTTAGGGTCCCAGCCCTTGGTTTGGGAGCAGCACAAGTAGGCTATTGGGCAAGGGATGGGATGGGGTGGAATGGGATGGGATGGGACAGGGCCAGGGCCATGGGCTACACCAGGGGCTGGTGGGGAGGCAATGGCTTTGCCTTCATGGAGCCAAGGACTGGGGACACCATGGCAGCTCTGCCCCTCCTGGCACCCAGAGGTTTTGGCAGAGCCCTGGCATGTCCAGAGACATTGGGGACTCACCACTGCTGCTTTCACCAGCTCTGTGGAGAAACCTGCAACAAAGTGGATCACAAAACACTCATGACTGTATGTACATGCTGTCAAGGGCTGTTCCAGAGCAGCTCCAGGTTTAAAGTCTTGGAAGGGCCTTTGTCAGTTTAATGATGTTTCGTAAATGTTAGTGAATGCTGTGCAGAGAGCAGTCCCCCCTGCCACCTGCTGCCAACCCCGGCAACACAGGGTGCCTCAGAAGATAAAAAGGGTTCAATCTACCCCTGGAAATATGCCTGTGCAGATTTTTAATGCAATGCTGCCTGGGTAAAGCTCCAACTGCTTGTGGATGCTGACAGGAGCAAAAGGTAAAGCATGGGGAATGCCAGGATGGGAATGAAAAGCAGCATGCACTGGAGCATCTCCAGTGCTGGGGGGTGGTGAAAGGGGGTCCTGGGGCAGCGGCAGCTTTAGGGGAGCAAGCTGTAACTCACAGAGGCGAAGAGTGATGGCTGCTGGGGTGGTGGCTGCATGCACCATGCTGCCTGTGTTGAGGGTTCGTCCTTGGAGAGGGTTGGGAGACAGGAGCTGCATCTTACGCCCCAGAATGTGGCTGGGCTGGTGAGAAGGTCCTGTAGATGAATCTTCTGTCCAATGCTGGGGCTGGAGCTGTGGATCAGGGTGGCTCTGCTTGCTCACCCACTCTGTGGGTGCCTGTACAACCCCCCACAACCCTGGGGTGGATTTCAAATCCCATGTAACATAAAACAGGAATTTATTTTCCATCTATTTTTAAACTCCAACATAAATTGTCCCCTCTGACACCCATAGCCCTGCTCCCACCTGCACCCTGCAGGCACAGGGTGCCTCTTCATCCTCCTGCTCTGTACTAGACCACAATAGCACAAACTGGGAGAAAACCAGTGTAACCCAGTGCAGGAGCACCAGCAGGTGTTGCCCTCCCCCTGTACTGGACTCCACACCCCTCAGCTAGAAACCCCCAACAGAAAATAAATTCCCACACCAGAAATGCCATTGATGGGCTGCTCAGCATGATCAGCTTATTGCCCTTCAAAAGAGACACAAGTAATTAATCCATGAAGTCTCATCAAGCTCCCAAAATCCCACTGGTGGCCTCACCGAGTCGAGTTGCTCTCTGTCTGGGGGGGGTTTGGCTCGGGATCAGGGTTCGATGCTGCTCAGCTGGGGCAGGTGCTCCCCAGGCTGCAGTGGCCAGGTATGGGCTTGGCACTTATCTGTGGTGGGGTTGGGATGTTGCTCTGCAAATGGGGTGTGACGGGAAAGTTTCTCAACAGTGTTTTTTGTAAAGCTGGTTTCAATTCCCGTTTGGGGGATTTGTTGCTTTCTTTTTTTTTTTTTTTTTTCTTTCCTTGTAAAGGGTGGCTTTGAACTTTGGGACAAATTAGTTAAATCCTCTGGTTTGGTAACTTCTGTGCTGTGGGTGGAGGCAAAGGTCCTCCCAGTTAGTGAAAAACCTTTGGGCTATTCAGGGGTATAATTTATAGGGCAATTGGGGTGCAGAGCAGAAAAAAATCCTCACTGATGGGCTCAGCACCACTCTGGAAGGTGCTTTCCTCACACATCCTACCATGACCATGAACAGTACTGTTCTCATTTTTTCCAGTTTTCACCCTGTAATTTCTGATCCCACTCTGAGATGCTGTCCAGCATGTGCCATGAAGAGACAAAGAAGAAAGTATTAAAAGCCTTTCCAAAGCTGTGTGATGGAAACTCAGAGAAGCCTGATGCTGCTCAGCAATAACAGTGTTACTTGAGCATTTAACCCAGGCAAACGGAAGGGTGAGAAAAATTGGCCCCAGTTTGCTGGGCTGGCTGCCTGGCTGCACCCTCTGCTTGGCCAGGTTTGGGGACATCAGCCTTTGTCAAAGGTCCCTGGACCTGCATGAGCAAGGTTTGCCATCCCTCAGTGCTCCTGGCTAGTGTCCCTGTCCCTCACCAAGCAAACAGCCCTGCAGCACCAGGGCTTGGGAAATGCCTGCAGGTGTTTCTGGTTTCTATTTTGGAAGTATTTTCTGTAAAAATAGCTTCAGTTGGAGGGGTAAAACTAGAGAAACTTGTTTACTCCAAGGCTGCTGATGGGGTACAGCCCCTGCCCTAGGCTTGTAGGCCAGAGGTGTTTGGAATGGGAGGACACCAAGTGCATCAGAGTTCCTTTGTGGGTTACCATGTCCACCATGTCCCTACAGAGCTTAAAACTGACCCTGAAACAACCTTAGGAGTAGGCACAGAAGCATCAACCCCAAACCTTAATATGGCAGGAAGCATCTGCCTAAGCACCTTCCCTGGGGACTTGGCAGGTTGATGGTGGGTTCCAGCTACCTCTCCCCCTCTCTTAACCAGCTCCTTCACCATCTCTGACAGGTTTATTTTAAAAACCTCACAACCTTAAAACTCCAAATAATTCTTTTGGGTTTTCACTTTTTGATATGCTCTGACCAAAGGAATGATGATGTAAAAGACTTATATAGAAATCATGTGTAGTGGCATCTTTTCCTCTGTAGCCGTGGGGCTGCTCCCCCAGTCTCCACACGAGGGAGAGCTGCAGTGTTTAGAAATTAGTTTTTCTGTCTCTGCTCTTTGGTTTGGGACAATTCCAGCTGCTGGTGTTGTCTGGAGTGGGCAGCAGGCAAGGGAAGAGCCAGGGCAGCAGCATCTGCCCCAGTGACCTTGGGTATTCTTGACTACCTGCATCAGAGAGACTAAATCTGGGAGGGTTTTTGTGACAGGTACAGGGGTTTCATTCAGGGGAAGAGGTGAGGGTGGGTGTTGGTGCTCACACAACAGGCTGGCCAGGTTGGAGTCCTGGGGATGGTCCTGCTGTGCAGGTCTGGGCTCATTCCTGGAAGCCACCAGCACCGCACTGGAGAGAGCAGAGGGAGAGCTGTGGGGTTCGCAGGGAATGCTTTACTATGGCAACGTGCTACAAGGAATTGTGGTCGCTACAAGCGGTACAGAACAGCAGGAGATACACACCTGGGCACGGCCCGCCTGTCCCAACACAGGAATGGGGTCACAGACGATGCGACGAACGGCCCCAAGGCAGCGAGGGCAGAGAGCAGGGAGCAGGACTGGACTTGGTGCAGAAGGGGAGCTAGGGAAGGGCACCTGGAACACACCTCTCTGCAGGGTAAGGAAAACATGGATTTCTCTCTATCTCCTACAATCTTGGGTAAAAGTGCAATGCATGAAGGCTGATGGGTAGCGCAGGCTGCCGGGGCTCGACACAGATGGTGGAGTGCACACTGGGTGCAAGCCCCCTAACAGGGATGGTCCAGCAGTGTCCCCTTGTGAATGGGCACTTCCATGTCCCCACACACCGTCCCCAGCAACTGCCAGCCCCACATCAAGCAGCTGCTTGACCACAGGGTCAAGGGCAGCACCACCCTGGACATGACCTTGCTGTAGAGTGGGGACCATTCCCATCGCAGGACACACGGAATGGGGAGGGGATGCTGCATCCTCTGACTCCACAAATCTCATTCATAACTCTTCAGGATTTCCTGTGCACATCACCCACAGCTGGTCCTTGGCAAACAGGTTTATGGTGTTAATTTACAGCTTTGGGACTTGTCTGTGGCTGCCCCTCCCCAGCCACTCCTGGGTGATGGGCCGGACAATAACTGGGAGGAAGGAAATGGATTTTCTTCTCCTCCAAACCCAACTGAGCCCCCTGCCACCAGTTCAGGAGTCCACGGTCCCCACTAGTGCCCACTGCTGATACCTGTGGAGCTGTGCAGCATGTGCCTGTCACCACCCTGCAGAAGACAGCAGCATTTTGTATCAAGCCACAAAACCCAGGTAATGACCACATTGTCCCCAGCCAGGCACAGTGAGCTGGCACCCACTGACACCTGTGGGCACAAGGGTCAGGCACTGCAGTACACTCTGGGGCTCAAGTGACCTGCACAATGTGTTCACCCACCAGGAAAGGGTTGTGCCACTTTGTTGCCCCTCAGGATAGGAATATCATCTGCATGAAACCACTGTTGGGACAGGGCTTGTGGGATGACAGTAACCCTGGGCAGTTTGGTGCCAAATAGCCCAGGGACTGGTGCTCTGTACACAATGGACTCCAGCCATCCTGTGTCCCCAAACCCAGCCCATGGCAGCGGCCCTGCTCCCTTCCCCACTCCAAGGGCTGCAGAGGACGAGCAGTGTGCGAAGGGCAATGCCACTGGCCTTTATTCCAGCTTCAACCCCTTCCTTAGCCACTCTTGCTCCTGCAGAGGCCTCCCAACCTGCCATGCAAAGGACCTGCCCAGCACCAGTATGTGACACTAATTCCTCCTCCTTTGGGTAAAGCAGAAGGGGAGTCATATCTTCTGAGATAGATCAGCAGGGGTTACAGCCACACCTGGGGTAAAAGTGGGTGCTAGGAAAAGGCAAGGCTAGTATAAGTGATAAGATCTATTAAAAAAGCTTTGGGCTGCTGGAGACCTGACCACAAAAATACTAAAAATATACTCACTTCTGAGACCACCTTAATTTCAGAACTGTTAAAAGACTAGATTCTCCTTGTAGGAAAAAAAAAAAAAAAAGTTTAAAATCCATTCAAATCAACTAAAACCTTTACAAAAAAAACCCCAAACCTTCATGTGTGCTGAGGCAGGGAGGAAAGCACATGGGCAGGACGGGCAGGCAGTCCCTCCTCGGGGGCAGGAGGGACCACTCATGTGCCCACCACACAGCCCAACTCCACAGGAAAGGCACCCAGGGCCACTCTGGGACTCAGGGAGATGTAGGGCTGTCTGTGACCCCCAGGCTGCACTTCAGATCTCCCACCTCCCACTCACCACATGAGCCAGCAAGCTCAGCGGTATGGAGCAAAGGTAACTGCGTATGCAGGCACTGAAGTTGCACCCAGTATGTTCTCCTCTCCCTTTACTGGACCATATTTTAGCATTCTGGCACCAAAAGGTTTGGATATGTCCATTGTGCTCATGGCAAAGGTAGCTTCTGTTAGGCCCTGGCTGTGCCTGAGCCCTGGGATGGGGACGTAAAGCTCTAGAGTCACTCTAACTTGGTATGTGACACACTGACTCTGCTGCTGTGTCCTGGTGTTAGGAAAGGGGCACACAGTGGCCAGGTGGATGATGTGTACATTAAAAAAAAAATAAACCCATCCTAATGGCTGCTAAAATCTGCCTAATCACAGCCCCAGGAGCGAGGGAAGCCATAGCATACAGAGAGTGCAGGCATGGAGCCAGCGCTGGGCTCCACAGGGACCCACTGGGACAAAAATGGAGCATCGGGCTGGAAAACGCAGAGGTGTGGTTTGTGCTCACTCCAGAGCCCACTTGGCCAACCACTGCTCACACAGGGCTTGCTGCTCCTCTGTCTCTGGGCTCTTGGCTTTGATCGGGTCCTCCTCTCCTCTGCCACAAAGCATGGCTTCCTGGCTCTCCTCCTCTTCCCCCTTCTGCTTGTCCTTCAGCTCTTGGATGGTCTCCTCCAGCTGGTGAACGATATGGTGGGGCACCCAGTTGCTGTCCATGGCAGTGACGAAGGGATCGGGCGCGCAGACCTCAATGAGCTCCTTGCCAGTAGGGATGCGCAGGTAGTAGGCGTGGAGCATCATCCTATAGGGACTGCTGTCCTTCTTGTGGCTGTAGGTGAAATCCCCCACGATGGGGTGGCCGACAGCACTGCAGTGAACCCGAAGCTGGTGAGTCCGCCCTGGGGGTAAAGCAGGAGCAGAGGAGTTGTGGACACAGGTGGGACTGGGGACATAGTTTATCCCAGAACACTTCCTTGAGAGCACAGTGGTACAAGATGTGGCAGATACACAGAAGACAAAAGACCTGACAATGACCAGAGTTTGCCAAAGACCCGGTAAAGATGGGGGCTTTGTGGTGGAACACTATAACGTGTTTCCCAGAGAGGTGATCACTGCCCCATCCTTGGAACCATTTCAGGTGAAGTTGGCTGGGTCTCTGAGCAACCTGCTCTAGTTGCAGATGTCCCTGCTCGTTGCAGGGGGGTTAGAAAAGGTGACCTGAAAGGTCTCTTCCAATCCAAACCAGTCTGTGATTCTATGATTCCTGGCCATTAAAAGACCATTCAGCCCTTTGTCATGTGCTTGACCCCAACTAATTAGCATGACCACAGGCCAGACCCAACTGGGGTACAAAGAGAAGCCACTGCAGAGTTAATTTCAAGTCAGTTCCCTCAGATCAAGTGGGTTTGCAGTCATGGACCCTCCTGCTGGATCAGGACACCGCCCAAGGAAACTTCTGGGAATTGAGTGAGGCCTCACCCCCCTCTTTGATGAGTGACAATTTCTTTGGAAACTATTCTTGCATGAACCCTCATCCCCTTTTGGCTGAGGGACCCCCTTTGGGTACCCTTGAGTGGGAGTGAGCATGTGCACAATTTGGGTTCATCTTGCTAGAAAGAATATTCTAAACTCTAGGCAGTAGTTGTGTGGCTGGATATTCCTACCTGACATCATGAGCTTGCTATTGAAATTGGAAGAGGGAAGATTTAGATTGCAAATATGAAGGAAATTCCTCACTCTGAGGGTGGTGAAACACTGGTACAGGTTGTCCAGGGAAGCTGTGGATGCTCCATCACAGGATGTGTTCAAATGCAGGTTGGACAGAACTTTGAGCATCCTGGTCTAGTGGGAGGTGAACCTGCCCAAGGCAGGGGGGTTGGAGCTGGATGATCTTTAAGGTCCCTTCCAACCCAGTCTATGATTCTATGATTTGGACTGTTACAGCACTGTGTAATTTTAGTTGCAAGAAATTCCCATTTTGAGTAGCTACTGCTGCTCTGTGAGTGCCTCTGAGGCAGAGGTGACAACACACCCAAGGGCATTTGTCCCCCAGTCTGAGAACCAGGGCCCTCCATGAGCTGAGTGTGGGCCTCAGCTCTGCTCAGCCCTTCCCATGCTTTTTATGCGACCATGCTGGGACCAAGGCTGCAAGCACAGGAACTGCTGCAGCACCTTGGCCTCCTTCACCAGCCCAGCCTAAGCACCTCATGTTGTTGGGGACACCTCAGCTGCCAAGACTGCAGCCCCCATCAGCCCTGGCCCAGAGCACCCACCTGTCAGTGGCTGCAGCAGCACTTTTGTTACGGGGTCTCCACTGTAGGACCCATGCTCCAGCACCACCAGCTCTGACTGGCAAGGCTTGGGATTTTCACAGCCTGCAATGAGATCCAGATCGGGGTTAGGTCCTGCTCAGCACAGCCTGGGGGGTCAGGGCACTGCAAGGGAGTTGCTCACCCTCCGTCCCATCGATGCACATCATGTGGGTCATACCCTCGGTGGTGTTCTTCCCTATGGCATACTGGATCGTCATTCGGCTCTGGCTGACATGGCCCCTCACCTGTAGGGCAGGAAGGTGGATGGTAAATTGAGTCCTGGCACTTGCTCCTCACCAAGACCAGGGTGACAGGAAGCAGAGGCCAAGCTGCAAACTCTGCAAACTAAGAAGGGAAGTCATAGAATCACAGCCACAGAATGGTTTGGGTTGGAAGGAATCTTTAAGGCTCATCTCATCCAACACCCTGCAGGGAGAAGGGATATCTGCAACTAAAGCAGGTTGCTCAGAGCCCTGGTCAACCTTACCTGCAATGGTGCCAGGGATGGGGCATCAACTACCTCTCAGGGCAACCTGGGCCAGGGTCTCACCACCTTCAGTGTCAAAAATCTCTCCCTTCTCTCTGGTTTAAATCTTTCTCTTTTAGTTTTAAACCATCACCCCTTGTCGTGTACCAACAGGCCCTGCTCAGAAGTCTGTCCCTGTCTTTCTGATAGGCCCCTTGAATTACTAAAAGGCCACCAGATGGTCTCTTTGGAGCCTTCTCTTCTCCAGGCTGAACACCTCCAACTCTCCCAGCCTGGCCTCCCAGCAGTAGGTTTCCAGCCCTCTCAGCATTCCTGGGGTTCCTTTGGCCCTCCTCCAATAGGTCCCTGTCTCTCCTGTGCTGAGGACTCCAGAGCTGGACCCAGCACTGCAGAAAGGTCTCCCCAGAGCAGAGAGAACAGAGGAACAGGACTCTGCACTTGGACTCGCTGAACCTCACAAGTTTCTTACAGGTCCAGAAGCAAGACTTGGGCTTACCAGGGCGAGATAGGCTTTGGTCACCAGCCGGTCTTTAAAACACTTGTAGGCGCTTCCCGCCGCTGCTTTGTTGAGCGCAACACACAGGGCCCCACTGGTGGAGAAGTCAAGCTGGTGGCAAAACCTGGGGAGAAGACGGGAGGCAGAGGAGCATCTCCAGGCACTTGGGCAGTGTCCCCAGCTAAGGTCAGCTCCCAGGCAGGGCAAAGCCATCTCAATCAATGAGTAGCTGGGCTCACCTGAAGCCATAGTAAGTGTCGGGATCGGCCAGCTCAGGGAAGCGGTACTTGAGCTGACTCTGCAGGGTCAGCGTCTCGTACCACATCTTGCTGTCAATGCGGATGTCCCAGTGCTTGTTGACCACGATGAAGTCAGAGCTCTGGTACAGGATGGACAGGTTGTCTATGGTGCCCGGCTCCATGGCTGGCGCCCTACAGGGAGAGTGAGGAGTAAGGGGGGTGAGTGGGGAGATCAGGACAGCACCCCAGAGGAGAGAAGGGACCCAGCAAGGATGGGCAGGGAGCAGGGCCCAGCAGTGGGGTACTCTTAGTAGGGCTGGAGATGCATCAGTGCTGTCGCGACACCAATGTTACACAGCACAGGTCCCACAGTGACACCGGTATCACATTGCATGGACCCCAGAGTAACGCTGGTGTCACATCGCAGAGGTACCCCAGCCTGACTCGTGTCACACTGTGTAGGTCCCACAGCTGTACTGGTGCTACAGTAGTACTAGTGCCACGCGGAAGAGGTCCTGCAGCTGCCCCGGTGTCACACCACGCAGCTCTGCCGTTGTCCCCGTGTCACTCCTGGAGGCCCCACAGCCTCACAGTGTCGGGCCGATCCAACCCGACGGCGGGGATCGTCCTCCACCCCCGGCTCGCTGCCATCTCTGTGTCCCGCAGGGGACATGGGACGTGGAGAAGGGGGACACGCGTGGCGGAGCGGGCACGGCAGAGGGGACACAGGACGCGGCGGAGGGGACGTGTATAGCGACGGGGATAGTGCTATCCCAGCCCCACCCCGATCTTTCCCCGATGCCCCCACCGACAGACCTGCAGCGCCGTCCCCGGGCGGGGAGTGGGCGTTGAGAGCCTACATTGTATCCAACTGCAGCGCCGTGTCGCGCGTCGCACCCAATTAATGCGATCGCCTCCGCTTTCAGCCTCGCGTCGCATCCAATTAGCGCTGCCGTCGCTTCCGGCCAGCGCGCCGCGTCCAATCAGCGGCGGCTCCGCGCTCGGCGCGGCGGCCGGAAGAGCGGTGCGGGCGGGCCCTGAAGGCTATGGCGGGTCCCGAGAAGGGTCCCGACGATGGCTTCTACCAGCGGTTTGCGGCCGAGCTGGAGGTGCTGGCCGAGCTGGGAGGTGGGCGCTGCTGTGCCATGTCCGGTACCGGAGGCGGTGACGGAAGGAGGGAGGGAGCGCTCAGGGGTCGGGATCTGCGCGGAGCCGCATGCGTCCGCTCCACTGCGGTTCCCCTCCGGTAACCGGCATCGTGGTGTGACGCCTCTTGCAGATGACCCGTCCCCACCTGCTGGCCCCAGAATCTCCCAGTTCCGGGTTAGGAGGCAGCCGCTGGAGGAACCCGACCCCTACGTGGACCCATTCAGGTGCAACAGTCCTGAGGACCCCAACGCCAGGAAGAGGGACCGGGACTGTGTCCCACCCGGCTCCCCACCATCACCAGCAGCCCACAGTAGGTTTGAGCCAAGCTGGGGCTGCCAGGTGCTGCTGCCCACTCCCCCAGCTAAGGACCACCCTTCAGCCAGTGATGCTTCTCCTCTCCTGCTTCTCACAGCACCAAAGCCAAAGCGACAACGCCTGGAAGCTGTTAAGAAGCTCAGCTTTAGTGCAGATGATGAGTTGGCTGCTGATGTCCTCAGGAATGCTGGCCCTGAGGCACCTACTCCCCAGACTACTAGGTTGGCTACCTTGAACCCCACTTGTAGCAGTAGGGAGGGAAAGGGCCCTTGAATGGAACGGGCTGCCCCCGGGAGGTTGTGGAGTCTCCATCTCTGGAGACACTTAAGACCTGCCTGGATCTGTTCCTGGGTGACTTGGTCTAGGTGATCCTGCTCTGGCAGGGAGATTGGACTAGATGATATTCTAGGTCCCTTCCAACCCCTAACATTCTGTGATTCTGTGAACCCCACCAAAGGTTCCAGGGCCCTTTCAGATTCAAGGGAGTTCAAGGGCCCTTTTCCTCCCCCCTGCTAAAGGAACCTGGAGCTGAGTGGCATGGCCCTGCTACAGACCACACCGTCCTCTGAGAAGAAGCAGGTTCTCAAGCGGCCACCCATCCTGGAGGACTATATCAATGTGACGTCTACCGAGGGCACCAGAGTCTTCATGGTCCTGAGGGACGATTCCTCCAGGACAGGGGTGGAGGTAAGGAGAGATCTGAAAGCTGGGATTGCATCCCTATGACTTCCATCCAGGTCAGGAGGGGATCATTGAAGAAGTGTTAAATACTTGTGCCTAGCATCCATAAGAACAGTAGTTTGTATCCTCTGGTCCTTTCAGCTCCCTGATTCCTTGGGCTGGAATGCACACAGGCCACTCCACTTGCTGGGGGTGCCTTTCTCCTACCTGAAGGAACAAGTGGATCAAGAGGTATCATAACTTATACTCACCTTTCCTTCTTCCCCTGCCATACCTGCATAGCCACAGGAGTGGCTCCTGAATCCCTGACCCCCTCTCGCCCTCTTTGTGCTCCAGCGTCGTAGGCATGTTCTGAAGGCCTCGCAGCAGCTGACAGAGATAATAAACAAGTGAGATGTTGGGACAAATTCCCCTCCTGTCCCTGGCCCCCCCTGTCAGATGCAGTTCCTGAGATGCTGTGATGAGAGTCAAGTTTTGGTGACTTATGAGGAGACTCTTTGTCCTCAGCATCTCCAGAGGGAGGTTTGGGGCAAATTAATTCTTTCTTGCAGTTGTCTGGAGAGTGAGACCAGTGCTGAGAGCTCAGAGCCCAGCTGGGAAGTGGAGCCAGCAGAGGAGGAGGAGTCTGCACTGCATTGTCTCTGGGTGGACATGTTCACTCCCCGCCGCTACATAGAGCTGCTCAGTGATGATGTGAGGTGCTGGGATAAGGAGGGGCTGGGGGTTTGGTTAGCACAGGGCTGCAGGGGGATGTTAGCTGGTTTTTTTTGCCCAGCTCTGTTTCCATACTCCAGCCCCTCAGTGTCCTTCTGGGAAGGAGCTGATGCAGAGGAAGGACATCAGGGATAGGTTGCCCCACTGGATGATTACCATGGTGGGAAGGGAAGGTGCATTCCCAGGCTTTGCCAGTGAGATGCCAGGTGGAATCTGGGGATGCCTTTCCCATGATGGGCATTGATGTGCTGTGTCTGGGTAGACACACTCCATGTTGCCTTTCTGGGCTCAGCTCCTTCCTCTGCAGGCCACACTGCTTTTTAAGTCATGAAGAAGAGACCTTCCTCTATCCTTGGCTAGATCCTTACAAGGTTTGATGAGCTTTCCGTGTTTTCTTGTCTGATGTGCAGTACACAAACCGCTGCCTTCTGAAATGGCTGAAGCTCTGGGACACGGTGGTGTTTGGGAAGGAGAACACTGTGAAGAAGGCCAAGCCCAGTACTGATGCTCGTCATCCATTCAGCCAGCCCAAAGAGCAGCAGAATAAGTGGAAAACAAAAGTGCAGCTCACAGAGGAGATTCTGGAGGCTGAGTTGGACCAGCACAAGAGACCCAAATACAAGGTGAGCAAAAAAGGAGGCCACTGCAGTGGGTCTCCACCAATCCTCCTCATCCCACCATCATGGTGAGGAGCAGACTCTTCCAGTACAGATCCAGGAGAATTTGGCTTCCTTGTTTCTTCTTAGCGAATATGGGGTTTTCTTATTTCTTCTTCTGTTTTGGCTGGAGAAATGTGATAATGAGGGGAGGGGAATGGACTTTCTCAGCCCGATTAAATGAGCTGGTTGAGGAAAGAAGCGCCCTTTTTTGCAGAGGTTGGTCAGTTCTGGTTTTTTTTTTTTTTTATCCTGGGCAGACCTGATATGCCTTTGAACTGGAATTTCTGCGTCCATAACATACCTGGGTCGGCTTACCAGCTTCAGCCTGTCCAGTGAGAGGACATGAAAAAGGGGAAACAAAAATAGATACCACCAGAGTCGCTTATCAGGAGTGTAATTCTGGAAGGGATTTTCTTCTGCTTTTCTATCTTTGCCCTGCAAACTTAAACAGAGGCATGAGAGATGCTGCCAGAATGACTTGGTCACCTCTGAGAGTTTCTGGTGTATTCTTCAGCCTCTGGTGACTTGCCTTTCTCAACATGTATCTCCAAAACAGAGCAGCAGCTCCCAGGGGTTGAAGCAGATCTGTTTGCAGGCTGCATAGTCCTGTTCCCATGCCTGGCAGCCTTGGTCAGTGCTGGAGGCAGTCCAGCCTCACTGCCCACTGGGCTAATGTTATCTCTCCACTGCAGGTAGCACTGCTCTGTGGCCCACCAGGCTTGGGGAAGACCACTCTGGCCCATGTCATCGCGAATCACGCAGGGTACAATGCTGTGGAGATGAATGCCAGGTGAGTCTGCACCAGCTGCCCAGTTCTGCCCAACCCCAGAAGCTGGCGGAGCTGGTGCCGTGGCGGAGCTGGTGCTGTGGTGGAGGTGGTGCCATGTTGGAGATGATGCCATGGGGGAGGTGGTGCTGTGGAGGAGGAGATGCTGTGGTGGAGGTGATGCCATCACACTGCAGCCTGGCACCGGCTTGTCTCACAGCGATGATCGCAGCCCTGAGGTTTTCAAAACCCGCATCGAAGCCGCCACCCAGATGAAGTCAGTGCTGGGCGCCAATGAGAAGCCCAACTGCCTGATCATCGACGAGATAGATGGAGCACCCGCGGTAAGCCCAGCCTGCACCTGGCCACCTTTCCACGAAACAGTTATTGCCCTCTTAGCTGCTCATCCATTTTAAGGGGAGTTTTTTTGCCTGTTCACAGCCAAAATTCATTCTTTCTGTCCTTGATGTTTTATTTTCCCAAGGCATCTATCAACGTGCTGCTAAACATCATCCACCGTAAGGATGTGGAGGGTGAGGTGGTGGGAGCCACAGGCCGGAGGAGACGGCGTGAGGGTGGGCTGCTGCTCAGACCCATCATCTGCATCTGCAATGACCAGTTAGTATCCCCTGCATGACTGGGGAGGGATAAAGAGCTGAGACCCCTGACCCAAGCGAGGAGGTGACTGCTGTTGCCTCCAGTCAGAGCTTTCTTGTGCTGAGTTATTCAGACTTGCAGCTTTAAAGTACCTCATAAAAAGTAAAACTACAACACTCTTCTTTTTCCTGAACCCCCTCCCAGGTTTTGTACCTGCTGGGGTGACTGGTAGTTTGGTGGGAGCGCACAGTTGTGTTCGTGCAGACCTAAGAATGCAGTGGTGTATGGGCAGCTGTACAATAACCCATCTCTGTGAGAGAGTCCAGAGGAGCCCCATCAATTCTGGGAGGGCTGGAAACACTCTGCTGGGAGGCCAGCCTGGGAGAGTTGGGGGTATTCAGTCTGGAGAAGGCTCTCAGAAGACCTGGTGGCCTTTCAGGACTTTAAGGCGCCTGTCAGAAACATGGGGACAGACTTTTGAGCAGGGCCTGTTGTGATGGTTTTAATCTAAAAGAGAGAGATTTAGACCAGAGAGAAGGAAGAGATTTTGAGGTTGGTGAGACCCTGTCCCAGGTTTCCCTGAGAAGTGGTCTCTGCCCCATCACTGGCACCATTGCAGGTGATGTTGGCCAGGGTTCTAAGCAACCTGCTTTAGTTGCAGATGTCCCTGGAGGGGGATTGCACCAGATGAGCTTGACAGGTCCCTTCCCACCCAAACCAGTCTGTGATTCTGTGATCAGTAGCAGGCTGTCCCTCAGAGACCCCTGTGCTTCCCTTTGCCAGGTACGTTCCCGCTCTCCGGCCGCTTCGGCAGCAGTCGTTCCTGCTCACCTTTCCCCGGACAGCCCCATCCCGGCTGGCCCAGCGGCTATATGAGGTGGGGTGCAGCTCAGGGCTCCTCTCCCCTCCCAATCCAGCTGTCAGACCCTCCCTGCTGACCTCCTTTCCTGCAGATCACCCTGCAGCAGGGCATGCGGGCGGACATGGGTGCGCTGCTGGCGCTCTGCGAGAAGACAGAGAATGACATCCGCTCCTGTATAAACACCCTGCAGGTACTGGTGGCACTGGGAGGTCTATGGACTTTCTACAGCTCTTGACTTGATTTGGGCTCAGATGTGGGGAAGAAATTGACCCAGGCAGAGCCCTAAAATGTCTTAGAATCACAGACTGGTTTGGGTTGGAAGGGACATTTCAAGGCCATCTTGCCCAACCCCCTGCAGTGAGCAGGGACATCTGCAACTAGAGCAGGTTGTCCACCCTGTCCCATATGTAATTTTTAACCCCAGTTTCCCTGTAAAGGGAGGAAGAGCAAGGTGTTGCTGTCTCCATCTTTCCTCAGCACCAGCTGGCTGTTGTGGGCATTCCCTCCCTCCCCACCATGCCTGTGTGCCCCCCTAGCCCATCTCTTGTGTTGCAGTTCCTGCATGGCCGAGGTCAGAAAGAGCTGAGCGTGCAGATGGTGCAGACAATGAAGACTGGCTTGAAGGACCAAAACAAGGGTCTCTTCTCCATCTGGCAAGAGATCTTCCAGCTCCCAAAGGTCCAGAGGTAAAAGATGGGGGCATTATTTAGGTTCTGCAGTGGAGAAACCTGAGAGGTCCTCGAGAGCTGCAACAGACCCAGCTTATCAGCAGATCTGTGTGTCCAGCTGCTCTTTGGCCACTCTTCTTAGTGCCCAATAATTTGGCACCAGTGTTGCCTTCATTCCAAGTTTGCAAGAGTCCAGATATTCCTTGCTGGTCTCCGTTCAGCACCAGGGCACCCTGAGCTCTTTCCTTTGGACTCCCCACAGGCATAGGATAGGAATGGACTCCACTTTGCCAGCCCAGCTTCTGGTGGGTGACGAGGACCTGTTCCGTCTCGGGGGATCAGCTGGCTTCAACTCAACCTCCCACCGTTTCCATCACATCCTGCACCTCGCCATCTCCTCAGGGGAGCAGGAGAAGCTAGCCCAGGTAGAGCAGCCAAGGGAGATAGGTGGGCCCCTTCCTCTGCTGGGCTGTGCTGGAGCTGAGCTCAGTGAGATGCTCAGAATCCCAGCAGCATGGTCTGGTGGGTCCACTCTCCCGGCCTTGAGCCACCTCTAATCCTGCACCTTCTTCCAGGGTCTGTATGAAAATTTCCTGAGCATGAAGCTGCGGGACTCCAGTTTCAGCTCCGTGTGCTTGGCCCTGGAGTGGTTGGGCTTCTCTGACCTGATGAGTCGGGCTGTCCTGCACGGACAGAGCTTCCAGCTGATGCGATACCTGCCCTTCCTGCCCGTGGCTTTCCACCTGCTCTTTGCGGCCACCAGCATCCCCCGGCTTGCTTACCCCAGCAGCCAGCATGAGGCAAGTAGCAGGGAGGACATGGTGGCAGCGTGGTTCTGGCTCTGTCACCTGTGGTGTGGCCATGGCAGCAGCTAAGCCATCCCTGCTCTCTCCCCCCAGGCCCTGGCCAAGCTGAACCACATGCAGAATCTCCTTGTGTCCATGGTGTCAGGGGTGACACCTGGTGCCCGCAGCCGTGCAGGGCAGCGAGTTCTCGTCCTGGAGGTGCTCTGTCTGCTACTAGACATCATCTCCCCGAAGCTCCGACCGGTGAGTCCCCTCACCGCAGTGGCAGGAGTCCTGCCTGGGTGACGTGTCCCCTCTGTGAACATCTGGGAGTGCTGGGGACATGTGCCCTGTGCTGCATTACCCGGACTGAGCTATCCTACAGTTTTGCCCTAAATTTTGGGTTGATTTGATGTCTCAGCTATTGCAAATGTTGGAGGAAAGGTGAGGATGTTGCACTGAGATACCCAACTGCTGGGTATGTCCAGGGGGTGTCCAGGGAGTTGTCCTGCTCCTCCTGGACACCTGCACACAAGGGTGAGCTTGGGTGAGCAAGACTTGGAGAAACTTCAGTCTCTTTCCAGCAGCTGGTTCATGTGGTTGAATTGGGTTCATTTACCCATCACAATGTCCAAGGGGACTGTCCCTGCTCTGTGAAGTACAGATGTCCCAAATAGGAAACTAAACTTAGTCTCAACCTCATGGGTATTAACTGTCCCTTCTTATATTAGGCAAGATAGAAATAAAGGATTTTTGATTATGAGGGTGGTGAGACCCTGACCCAGGTTGCCCAGAGAGGTGGTTGCTGCCCCATCCCTGGAACTATTGCAGATGAGGTTGGCTGGGGCTCTGAGCAACCTGCTCTAGTTGCAGATGTCCCTGCTGGCTGCAGGGGGTTGGACTGGATGACCTTGAAAGGTCCCTTCCCACCCAAATCAGTGATTCTATAGAGAGACAAACCCTGTGCTTCAGGTTATTTTTATGTTTAGAAGTTAATTCTGGATTAATGATGCTTTTCACTTGCTGGGTTCCCCAGGTGAACACCCAGCTCTACAGCCTGAAGGAGAAGCAGCAGCTGGCAGACCTGGTCAGCACCATGCTGGCCTACAACCTCACCTACCACCAGGAACGCCTGCCTGAGGGCCAGTACATCTACAAGCTTGACCCGTAAGATACAGAATCATTTTAGTTGGAAAAGTCCTTTAAGATCATTGAATCCAACCAGTCCCCCAAGACTGCCAGGGCACCACTAACCCAAGTCTCTCAGCACCACATCTCCACAGCTTTGAAGCCCCTCCAGGGATCATGGGAACTCCCACCACTGCCCTGGTCAACCTGGGACAGACCTGGAAAACCCTTGCATTTTTTCCTAAATCCAGAGGCAGGGGAGAAGATGTAGGTTTCAAAGATAACAGCAGAGGGTTTGGGAAGGAGTCTTGAGTCTGAAAGCATAATGGCATCGAGTTGATTTCTTGCAGCCAGAGCTCTGCAGTTTCTCCAGTGATGGCAGCTGGGTTGGCAGGATGGCTACAGGGACCTGACCCTGACTTTCTCTGATGGCAGCTCTGTGGGGATTAGTTGCTTTTTTGCCTTTTTTTTTTTTTGAAGAAGTAACTTGAAACAGGGCTGTTTTTGCTTTAATGGGATTTAAGTAAAGGAAGCAGCTGCTTTTGGTTGTCACTAGAGCTGGCAGAGGGACCAAAGCTTCCAGGAGCTCATGGCAGGAGGGGAGAGCAGGTCCCCCTTGGGCATTTTGAACATGGGAGATCACTGTAGCCTGTACTGATATCCAGCCATGGCTGGACATGAGTCCCCCTGTGCTTTAAGCACATACAGAGCCATAAATGCTCCCGAGGCTTCGCAGAATCAGCGCAGATCCGACCACAGAAATACTAATGTTTTCCTGGTGCAAAGTTAATTACAAGAATTAGCTTCTTGTTAAGCAGCTGTATCTAATTACAGTGAAGTGCTTTGTTTTTTTCCTCCCCCACCATGGAAAGACTTGTGGGGGCTGCAGGGAGCTTCTGTCCCTTACTATCCCCACTCTGGGCTGTTCCCAAGTGGGAAAACCATGGGACATCATCGCTTTGCTTTCTTTTCCTTTTTTTTTGTTTTTTTGTTTTTTTGAGTTCTCAGCCTGTTTCCTGACCATGCACAGCAATGATGGGGACCACGGGGTGTCACATCCCAGTGCCACCTGTGAGTCGTGTCCCAGCACCTCTCTGGCAAACTAAGCTGCTGTTGGCAGGAAAGCCCAAGTTTTCTTCTTAAAACTTTTTTCAGTCAGAGATTTGATGGCTAATTTTTAAATGACTGCAAAGCTACCTGACTTAGGAGTTTGCTGCCTTTATTTTAAGGGGAATAATATTGAACGTGAATAAAGCATTAAATATTTAGAGCTGGCAGAGGAACCAGCACAGCTGGCTCCTGGACTTTGGCTATGCTGAAACAGGCCCAAGTCCAGATCTGTTGCAACAGCCTCATTCCAGCTAAAACCGCTCAGATTAACCAAAATCACTGTTTGTGGCCATATCTCAGTCGGCTCCCTGCAGGCACCACGGGGTTCACACAAAGGGTTGTGCTACTGCTCATGCCCATGCTGGCATGTGCTGGCTTTTTCAGGGCAATCTGTTCAGCACAGACCCGCCTGCAATTCTCTCTTTTTGCATTTAAACCAAGATTAAAAAGCACATAATCCCTCCTGAGTTCCTCTTCGGATGCAGTGCCCAACGGCAGCCTGTCTCCACATGGCTGGCACTGCTCACTGGGCATCTTCTCACGCTGCCGTCACACGTGAAGAGGGCAGCTGTGGGGAAACTGACCATGGCCAGGATCAGACTGAGAGGCTGGGGAGGGATGGAGCTGGGAGTCTGGTGGGTCTCCCAGTGTCGGGCTGCAGTTTGCATTGTGGGTTTTTTTTCTTATTTTCAGTATAGATTCATTTTGAGTATTGATTTCTCTGCTTCCCTCCCTCCACGGTGCAGGAATGTGGAAGACATCTGCAGGTTCCCGGACCTGCCAGCTCGCAGGCCACTTACCTACCAGGCCAAGCAGCTCATCACCAGGGAGATCGAGGTGGAGAAGATGAGAAGGATGGAGGCTTTGCTGCAGGCTCGAAACCTGGGTGAGGTAGGGAGAGGGCTGAGGGCGAGGTGAGGGGGTGGCTTTGTCAGTGGGGATCAAGCCCTTATGGCTGGTGTGGGGACCTGATGTTTTCCAAAGCAGCCAGTGGCTTTTGCTCTGCAAATGGAAATCCTGGATTAACCACCACCCCCTCCAGTCACAGCTGTCTGCCTGCATATCTGGTTGTGGGCAGCACATCTGCTCTGGGCTGACATGCCTCCAGGGTTCATCTTTCAGCAGGAATTCTGGAAAGAAACTGCTCACTGAGAGTTAAAGCTTTGAAGCCCTTTGACTCCAAAAGGGTTGTGACGAGATGTGTGTTCTAATTTGTCTGGCTGCAGTTTGTGTGTGCCTGTGGGGAGCTGCCTTGCTCTCTCCTGCCTCTGTATGCTCTTGCTGCTTCACTTTGATCCTCCCAAAGGTCCCAGAGCCCCTAGGAGGAGCAGAGTTACTCTGCCCACCAAAACCCTCCATGGAGTAGTGGGGAGGAGGCAGGAGAAGATGGAAATAGGTGGAAAAGGCTGAGAAACACCCCGGGTGTAGCTGGTGCCTGCCCTGCCCTGGTGCCACGGGGGTAATTAATCCCTGAAAGCTCTTGGAGAAGGGCTTTCTCAGGGGATGTGTGGGGTAGATTTTGCAAAAACATCTCTAAAGGCTCCTTGTTTACACGATGCTGCCCGTGAAGCCCCAGGGAAAGGGGCAGCAAAGATGTACATGCTCAAAGCGCTGCTGGGGCTCATCCCACATGCTGCTGTGAGGCATAAAATGGTGAAAAAGTCCTTGCCAGGCCATTTGGATATTGCAGCCTAACCTAGCAGCAAATAGAGGGGGTTCGGGATAGGTGACCATCCTGCTCTTGGGCTTTGCAGCTTGGGGGGCAGATACTCAAAACGAGCTCAGACAGCCCCTAGGGGACCTTCATCCAGGCCTCTTCCCAACAGGAACCCAGGAATGACCTCGGCAAGGCTGGGGAGCGAGCAGACCCGGAGCCAACAGAGACCCCCAACCACCAGCAGCGCTTGGAGCACATCATCTGGAGAGCAGCAGTGGCAGACAAGGTGAGGGGCTGTGAGATTTCTACCTCATTTTCTACCAGCGCATCCCTTGGCTGCTAGAGACTCACTGTCTCCATCGCTATTTATTTATTTTTAGTACAGTTTCTTTTAATAGAGTAGTTGGGCACCACGTGTCCTGCAAATGCATGGCTGGCTTTGCAGCACTGGGACAAGTTAGAGCTGGGTGACAATTATGGATGTGCTCCGAGAAGCTTTCAGGGGTGAGGAAGGAAAGAGATGTGGCTCTTTGGACTAAAACAGCTGAATTTTGGTTCTGTGGAAGCTGTGGTGCCAGGGAGAGAGCTGCTTATGGGCTGGGAGGGAACCATCCTGCAATGGGTGAGCTGGGCTTGTCCCACCCTGGGCATCTTGGAGCAAGAGGTGGTCCCCTGCCACCACTCCTCTCCGCAAACTCACCTTTCAGACCTTGGCAGTCCACAAAACCCCCACTTTAATACAAGAAGCCTTAAAATTTGTCTTTCCCACCTGATTTTGAATGTAGTCTGCATTTTGTGGGAGCCTCTGGCACTCTGGGAGATTTGCATCTGGCCCCTGTTTGGCAGGTGCTCGGGTTTGGGGGGAAGGGACTGCTTTAGTCTTGAGCATGGAGTGATGGCCATGGGGTGGGCTCTCACGAGTGCCTCAGACAGTGCCTGGGGCCAACATTGCTTCAAACTGGGCAGAGAGGGGTAGGGTCACTGGGGTATACCCCTTCACTGAGCTACCCGAGAGAAACTGGTTTTGCATTACTCCATCTGTGAACACGACCATGTTCACCTTCTACTTTTTACTCTTCACAGCCTGAGACTGACTTCTTTGGGCGGCCACTTCGGCAGAAGCAGGTGGCCCCAGACCCGGGTAGGTGGCCCCAGCCTTGGGTGGGTGACAGAGGGAGAAGGTGGCCATGGGTGGCCCCAGCCTGGGGTGGATGATGAGGAATGGTGGGGGCTGTGGATGCTGCTGGGGGGGTCCTCCCATTCACAAAAACTGGATCCCACACCAGTCCCCACATAGGGGCTCTGTCCATAAGCTCTGCACCCCAGAGGACATCATTTGTGCGGAGAGGATATTGAGCAAAGTGACCCTGATGCAGCAGGAAGGGGGTGCCCTTGGGCAGGTTGGTGGATTCTGGCAACATCCAAAGGGCCAGTGATAACCCAATTTGGAGCATCCAGCTGTGGGGACTTCAGGTGTCTGCAGGATCTGGGACCTGAGAGCATCAGCTCTGCCCATGCAATCCTCAGGCACAAGTTCTGATTTTAAAGTGAAGAGTTTCTGTGTGTTTCTGACATCCATCTTCCTCCACCCCATAGACCCTCAAGCCTCCAAGGAAGAGTCAATCAAGAACCAGATGGGAAAGGCCATGGGTAAGAGCGACGTCTGGTTCCGGTTTAATGAAGGGGTTTCCAACGCAGTCAGGAGGAATATCTACATCAGGGACCTGCTTTAGCAGGGGGGAGATGAAACTGAGGGTATTACATAGAGGAAACTGAAGGCTTTTGACTTTTTAATCCATGGGTGAGGCATGTGTGCATGATCCTGGTTGGTTGGTTTTTTTTGGTACCCAATTGTTTTGTTAAAAAAATAAAAATATTAAAAAAATAATAATGAAGTATTGTTCTGTTTATTTCATTTATAAACCCTTAGTTGTCATAGTTTGCCTGGTTTTGCTGCAAAATGATATCCTACAATATACAAAAGAATAGGTAAAGTCACTGCAAATGTTTGCTATAAAAGTTTTCTTCCTGTTACAAGTTGAAAACTCTGCCTGCAGTGGCAGAGGTGAGTGGAAGTCTGCGACTGGAAACTGCAGCCTAAGCCCCGAGAAACCTTTGCTGTTTCTATCCTGCCTGTGCTGCCCACCCTCCCCATGCTTTCCCCAGCCCTCCCCATATATAAAAAAGAACAGCTTCTACTGCTAAAAATAATAAGACAAGATGAGGGTGTGCAGGGTTTTTGTTCAGGTAGCCATATTCAGATGCTAGCTAATAAAAAAAGTGTACATTCAGCATGGGGGAGCGAGGGGCTGGAGGGGAGGGGGCCAACCCCTCAGAGGATGGTGCATTTGCCTTTCTCCACCCAGGGGTTGTTTTTCATCAGCTCCGGGTTCAAGAAAGGATCTTCTGGAATGCCATCCTCGATCCACTTCACGAACCTGCAGAGAGTGGAGCATAGGGATGGGCACAGCCCCTGCCCAGAGTCACCCTGCTCTGGGGTGCGGCAATACTGGGGTGCACCCCACTCTGGTGACAGCTGTACTGATGCATGAGCCCCCGTGCACCTGGATAATTTTTGGAGCTAAGGAGAAGTTTAATAAATCCGTTTTGTGTCACACACCCCCCACCCCCATCCCCCGCTCCCCCGTCTGCAGCTGCACTTTTTAAAACTTGATACAGTTGGTTGGGGTTTTTTTTGTTGTTGTTCAGTTTTGTCTTTTTTTTTTTTTTTTTTTTTTTTCTCTGATTCCCCTCTTTCTAAGAGGCCATCAAGCACTGGGGGCCACAGGCTGGGTTAACTGGTGGGGTTATCCCAAGCCCCTTCACCACGAGAGACAAACCTGTGGTGAATACCTCCTGTGTCTTTGCTTTACAGGTTTAAGCTTGTAAAACAGTTGCAAAATCAGTTAACTTGTTGACCCTGAAGGGGCTCTTGAATGGCATCTGAGTGTCAGTTTGTCCCAAGGATGATGCCACGTCCTGGCCACCACTTTGGGTTTAGTGGAAGAACCATGGAGGGCTTTATGGGCACTTGGGCTGCTGAGCTTCCTGCCATGGGGTCTTGGAGGGATCAAAAAACAATAAAGGGGAAAAAAGAAAAATCTCTAAACCTGCCTGGTATCAGGTACCACAGTAGGGGGGATGTTACGGGGATGGGAGGGAGGGTGGGCAGCCACTCACTCAGGTATTGTCTTGGAGGACATCTCCCTCTTGTAGGCCAATTGGTACTTCAGGCTTTCCACCTCCTTCTTCCACTGTGGAAGGTCCCACTCATCCATGGTGGCAGCCGGGAGCTCCGCAGAGCTGAAAATAAGAGTGTTCATGCTGTAGCCCATGGCCACATCCTCCTCTGATCACTGCCTCCCTCCCCCCCTCCCAGCACTGCATCCCACAAAGAGGGGCATCCCACAGGATGGGGGACATGCTCAAGGTGGAGGGGAAGGTTTTCAACCCCATTGTAGAGCACCCCATGGTTCCAGAAGCTTTTGGGGTGGTTCTCATGAGGTAAGTCCTGCCCAGCACAGCTGCTCCCTTGTAACCAAACTACGCCCACAGGCACATGCAAAACACAAGGATATGGCCACATTTGACTGAAGTTTGGATAGTACTGCTTGGGGTGGAGAACAGCAAAATAACAACCTGAGGCTATGTGGGGAGGGATGCTGTGTCTGTGCCACAAGAAGGGCCGTGAGTAGAGCCAGAAGGGATTCTTGTGGTGTGTAGCCAGCCCTGGAAAAAGCTCACATGGACAGTCACTGCTGATTTGGGGAGCAAGACAAACTGCCATGTACCCCCCCTCACAACTTTCCCCCCAGTGGCTCTGGGTGCTGGCTAATGGTGGGGATGTGCACAATGAGGAAATTGAGGCACAGAAGCTGATGTGGCACAAGCTGTGACCACAGGAGACCTTCTGTGAGCACCCAGCTCCTGGTGTCACCCCAAGAAACGGTGGTATGAAGGGACCTTCGTCTGCCAGTGGCCGGCTGTGACCCCAGCCCATCCTGCACACACAGGCTCTGGAAAGCATGCAGCAGCACCAGTTTCTACCCAGGATGCCTGAACCTTTGGATGCCCCTGTGCCTCCTCCTGCACCCCAGAAGCACCCAGTGCAAGTTCTGGGGGCTTAGGGGGCACGAATCAAGACACAGCTCAAGCCATGCACCAGCACAGCTTGGCAGCTGCCTGGGCTCCCCAGCTCAGCTTCGCTGCAGAGCATCCCCCACAAATACAACTGGGAGCTGTAGATGAAGGGCAAGCACTAAGAGCCCAGCATCCACCTGCACCTATGGTCCGGCCTCCCCGGGTCTCCAGTCCCTGCTGCTGACTCTACTGGAGGCAGATAGTGGTCAGCATCTTCATCCCCGCTCCAGCCATCCTAGTAGCATCCCAGTATCGCGGCCGATCCTTCCACCTACCTTGGCTGGAAGAGGTGTCAGGGGGCAGCGGGAGCTGCGTCCGTCCCTGCCGGCTCGGCAAGAGGCCCCGGCCTTGCCCAAGCTGCCTCCCGCGAGCTCTCCCTTCTCTGCTGGCGAGTCCAAATCCGCTGGGTAATCTATTAATGCACGGCTGGTCCAGCTGCCTCCGACACGGCAGGAGCCGGATAATGGGAGCTTCCTCCCCCCGCTGCTCTCGGGGGATTTGGCTCCGCTGAACGTGAGCGCCCGGGATGGAGGCAGCGTCCTGGTACTCGCTGCTGCCGAAATGAGGTTACTCCAGTCTCCCGCCAGTGAGAGGGGAGAGAAGG